>BJBW01006322.1:24458-143380 GCA_004320125.1 Scolopax mira | reverse complement strand
TCCTTCCTTCCTTCCTTCCTTCCTTCCTTCCTCTCTCCCATCCTCCCTCCCTCTTTCCCCCTGTCTGTCTCATTCTCTTTCTTTCTCAGCTTATTTTGTTCTCTCTTGCTTCGCTCCTAACCCCTTTTGCCTGGATAAAGAATATGAAATTAATTTCCAAAGGAAAACAGATACTTGGTGTAGAGATCAGTGTTGGCCATGTCAGCTTAAAGGAAATAGCCTGGGTGAACAGCTGCTGATTGATTAGTTCCCCTGTTTTCCAGATTTACCCAGCGGTGTCACATTAGGGTGGATCAACCTTTCTGGAGTTGGCCACAGTTCTGAGATAGAATCACAGAATTGTCTAGGTTGGAAGGGACCTTTCAGATCATCAAATCCAACCATCACTAACCTAACCTAACAAACATCCAACCTAACACTGCCAAAACCACCACTAAACCATGTCCCTAAGCACCACACCTATCCATCTTTAAAATACTTCCAGGCATGATAATCCAACCACTTCCCTGGGCAGCCTGTTCTAATGTTTGATAACTCTTTCTGTGAAGAAAACTCTTGTCCTGAATTCCCTCTCCCCCTACATCAGATCTGTAGTGACGTGGGTGCACTCAGAGGCAGTTGCAGACCCACAGTCCTGACTCCTTTTCCTCTCTGGGGGAGGCAGAACTGCTTTTCTGGAGGAAAAGTGGCAGTTCAGATGGAATGGACCAAAGTTTGGGGGACTTCAGGGTGCTGCCTGGACCACCTGCTGGCAAACACCTTTTCACACATCAGAAATAAAATCAATGAAATTGTTTTCATGTCTTTCGAGCCCAAGGTTGTTGTTTTGAACAGTAAAATGAAATAGAAAATTACTTGTGCTGTTTTATTTTAACAGTTTAGCTGCCTCAACAAAAATATTATTTACAGGTGACTCTGCAACCCAAGGCCCCATGCAGCACTACACATGTGTAACTGAAGACAGACTGATGGTCCACTAAAAAGGAATACAAAATTAAAATATATTCTCCTCTCCCCTCATGCCAAGCCATTGTTACAGCAGTGTGACAGCAACAGTCAGGAGGGGCACTCTTGAATCACTTAACGCTGGTATATGACTACACTGTATGGTATTTCTTTTGTTGGGCATGCTATGTTTGAGTGCCATATTTTCCTCTTCAAATGTTTTTATGATTCTTTTTTTCTCTTTTCTTTTTGTTTTCATTATTTTCCTCTGGGTTTTTATACTCTAGCCCACCCCCACCCCATAAAAAAGAAAGAAAGAAAGAAAGAAAAACCCAAACCCCAGCAAGTTGCAAACACTGCAAACACTGAACATAAAATTTCATTACACAGGGTCAGAAGCAGAGCCCTTTGTTTTGATTATCCTTATATTCATTCCACATATATATTTTCCTAAGTTTTGATTTCCTTCACATAAAACTGTTTGCTCAGAGAAACAAGAAGTTCAATGTATTGTGTTCTAGTGAGAGCTGTCTAATTTTGGGTTTGCCGTTTTGCTGATTTAGTGCCCTTAGGAAGTATGATACATATCCATTAATGCATCATCTGTAAAAACTTGTGGATGTACATCCTAGCCTTTCATTAACGTTAATGGTGCCCAACCCCTGAATGTACACTATGTCTCAGCACTCCACAAGTTAACTGAGTTCATGCCATAAACATCTTGTTCTCATTTCTGTAGCACAGGCTGGCTTTCTTGGTGGGCAGAAGTGGAGCACAGAAGTGCAGATCTGCAATCTCACTTGAGCACCTGAGAAGTTATTTCCAGTTCTTCAGCTGAGTAGTTTTCTGTGGATGCAGGCATCTGCTGTTCTGTGAAGAAAAATGTAATATTGTTTGCTCCCTTTCCAAGCATCTCCTTGTTAAATTAGCTGCTAGCAGGCATATTAGGCATGCTCTTTTACTCACAATGCTACAGTAATGTGATGAATGTTTAGCATCTTCTGCGGAGGGCTGCTTGTTTGAGGGCAGGATTACATTCCCAAATGAAATAGTATATTCAAGTTCTATGTGGAGGTTGCACTATGAAATACCTGGAGCTGGTGAAACCTTGAGGAGTTTTGAGTCACATGATACATTTAGATAGTTGAAATCTGTAGCTACCTTGGACTTCTTTTTCTTTCCTTAAAAAAACCCCACCCAACCAAAATGTTTGTTATCAGTCTTACAGAATCTCCCCCGGGATTCAGCCAAAAATCAACTCCAGCGTCAGCTCAGTGCAGATGTAACCAGATGCAGTATCCCCTGTTACAGCGGGGAAGAATCTGATGTGACCGTGCCACTGAGAGTTTTTTGGCAGAGCGCTTGGTTGTGTAATTCAGAACTTCGGCAGGGGTTTCTTTAATAAAATACTGATTCTACAGGGGCAAGATAACTTCCTCGGCTTGGTTAACATTGGCCTAATGAGAAATTGGAATACATTTTTCCTAATCCTCCTTCATCTCTGCAGAAATCACTTTTTGATTGAGGTCAAACTTTTGCTTTGGCAAGTCACGCAGGCTCTCATTAGGCTCTGATTGCATGCATATGATTGTCCAGAATGCACAGTAGGCAAAGGGTCAAGGATACAAAGGCTGCTGTTGTTTTTTCTGCTTTTCCCCAATGCACCCAGCATGTGGAAAATATTTATCAGCCTTCAGTCTGTGTCCCTGAAGCTTCACTCTTGATGTGCCTTTTTATTGTCCCCCAAGGAATCCTGTTAAACTTGGATTAACACATCCATGAAGTGATGCGTGGCTACTGTTATTTTTAAAATAACAAGATGACAGTGGCTCAGAAAAGTTAAATCTCTTCATATTCCAATATGTTTATGTTATGGGGTAACTGCAGCACATGCGAATATCTGAAATACATTTAATTGCTGCGAATAGGGATGCTCTTTAGACACAGGCTCTTGTTACTGAGGAGCAAAGGTGCTGACAGTCCCCACAGGTATTTTGGGACTGAAGCCTCTGTAGCTGAGGGTAAGGAAAGAAAATAAGACTCTGTGTTAGTTTGTGGGTCTGTGGCAGACACTCTGTTACACGAACATCAATAGCTGTGACTAAGTAAGGCTGTGATGAAGCCACAGATGAAACTGTAAGAGCCAACGAGGTGTGTTTGGGTTGGCCTGGCCTGGTCCCACAAGCTACTGGGAGGAGAAAGAGTTTCCATATGGGGACAAGTGATGGAGATACTTCTCTGTCTGAACAGTTTGGAACTCTGCAGTGACAGATACACACTATACAAGGTGTTCACAGCAAATACGTTAAGAAAGACAGTCTTCACTGTTCTCTAACTAGGGCTGATGAGGGAGCTGCATTTTAACTTATTCAATATAATTGTTACCAGATAAGCTGTATCTATTTAAATGAGGTCTGTTCATTTTCCAAATGGCAACGGTTCTTTTAATACTATTTTTAGCTTCTATTTTTTGAGGAGAGGAAAAAATGCACTTTAGAGCAGTGTTCTGGAGAACTGACAAACTCAATGCAGTGCATAGCTGGTGGGAAAGAAAAAGCCCTTCTAGGTGTCAGTTAAAACAAAAATTAAGTTCAGCAACACTGCTTCCTTTTTTGGGGTCTCTTTCGGACATTGTATGAAAAAGGGAGGAGAACTTTTTATGAGAATAAATATGAGTATTTCAGAGTGAACAGAAATACTTTCAATGTGCTTTTTTGGGGTCTGTGTTCTCCTAACAGTTCCTGAAAATTGTCATTTAAGAAGAGGACTCCAAAGGGAAATCTAAACCACAGTTTTTCCATAAAGGAAATATCTATTCCATTTGGCTATTCTGTGGCTGTTGCCTTTTTTTTCTTTCTTTGTCCTTTCCTTTTATATGTTTTATATTTTATGGAAATTAACACGTTTTTATTTTATCTTAAAATCTCAAGACACTGGCAACAATAATAATGTTTTTTTCTCATTTATAAGGGCAT
The DNA here is from genome assembly GCA_004320125.1 of Scolopax mira. NCBI lineage: Eukaryota > Metazoa > Chordata > Aves > Charadriiformes > Scolopacidae > Scolopax > Scolopax mira. The sequence continues at coordinate 139,460 of BJBW01006322.1, read as the reverse complement.
TTTTAATTCCTATTTGTTATATTAATTCCTGTCTCATTTTCCTTTACAGTTCTTTTATGTGTGTGTACCATGGATGTGTTCAAACTTTTGAAAGCAATGCAGCTTCCCTGTTCCTTTATTCAAGTTGAAGACTCCAGCAGCAACTCACTGATAGAGTAATCCAAGTGTTGCTGTAGTGGTAGCCAAGACATTCTGTAATTTCAAGTGGAAATACAGCCCTGCAGATTTTCTCCACAATTTCTTTCCACAAAATGATTTTGAGGCAAATTATAGTAATAAAAAGACACATGTTGTCAATGAGTTGGTCCTGACTTAGCACTTGGAATACTAGTTGTTGTACATGTGTGGTGTAAAGAAACCTTTAGCATGAGACTAACGGGAGGACAGTTCTGCAATTTGTAATTATTCACTCAGTGTTGCTCTAACATGTGGATTTGCATCAAATAAATAAATATGTTCCAATTTTTTCACTAATTTAAGATAATTTGAAGTATAAAATAAGAGTGGTGGAATCACCATCCCTGGAGGTATTTCAAAGATGGGTAGACGTGGTGCTTAGGGACATGGCTTAGTGGTGGCTTTGGCAGTGTTAGGTTGACGGTTGGTTTGATGATCTGAAAGGTCCCTTCCAACCTAGATGATTCTATGATTCCATGATCTGCAGCCCAATTTGACTCCCAGAAGGAAAATATGTGTTGCTTCAATGCAGTTCCATTTGTTAAAGCATCATTTTGATTTGCAACTAGGAATCCTTGAGTGTCTTCAACTTTGACTGCTACTGAAAGCAGTGGAGAGCACTCAAGATGACAACTTCCTTTAGACTGAGATGAGGGGTTTGACTCCAGCTACAAAGCATAAACTGTCATAAAACTGAAGCCAAAGCTCTTTAGCTGGCTGTTGTAAAATCTCACAACTCTGTGGATCAGGCTCTTGAGACTGGGAGAGTCTCAAGACACACTATGCACACTAACTAGAGGGTCACATGCTCCAAGGCAGCTCTTCCAAGTATGGGGGACCACAGCAGCCTGAGTCTGGGATTGGCCCCAGTTTATGTGTCAGCTGCCCTCTTAGTTGACGTATCAGGGACCCAAAGTGAACAGCCCCCAAGTTTTAGCCTGAGTTGAGAGCTAAGGCTCTGCAGCTGGGAGCTTTGGCAACATCTATCCAGGGTGGATTGACAAAAGCAGAGGATTTGCAACATTAGTGGTTTAGCCTATTAGTGGTTACCCTGAGAACCTTGCAAAAGTCCATCTTTAGAAAAAAAGAGTGTAAATATCCATGTAAAAGATTGTTAGGTGATTATTATTTTCATATAAAATTGTTCCTTAATAACATAAACCCCTTTTTTATTCATAGTTCAAATTGAACAAAACAGTTATGCTCATGATTAACACTAAGTATAGTGTTTCTTGATAGACAAAGTGACTGGCCTTGAATATGCCTTTCAGTGGTCATTAAAGGATTTCTTTTAATCAGAGCCTTTAACTGAGTGAGATTATCAAGATGGGTTATGTTAGACATCTTTCTCTCATACAAATAAGAGTTTTCATGCTATAATTTCACTGGATCGTGACTATGCTTTTGAATGCTATAGGAAAAATGTTTATTAAAAAAAAATAATCACAGGTACCTGACAGAAACAACTAAATCCATGCTCACATGTGTTTGACCTACCCTCCTCTTTTTTTTTAAATCATGGACAAGAGCTAATGATATTGAGATTGGTAAGCTATGTTTCTATTTGGTAGACTAGAAAATAAAATCAACACTGTGGTGCATTTAACTAGTATAGGCAATAATGTCATTTTTTCCATGGGATACTCAATATTAAAATTTAATTTTTTAAATCTACATGTATGCTAATGCAATTTGGCAGGTACTTTAGCTGTGATTTTTGAATCAAATCTGAATACTTGGTCCTTGGAATAATTTTTTATTTCCACTGGATGTCATATTATGATTTGAGATCGGTTCTATTCAATAGGATTTTGCACCTTAGTTTGGGAGACTAAAAGACTCCACTTTAGAGAGATTTTAGTAATTCAAGCCGAATATCCATTGTTTAGTATGCATTGCTTTTATATTCTCTTGGGTTACCTGAAGCAATCCTGGACTAAAGGAGGCAAATTCCTAAAACCACTGCTCATCAGATGGCTTTTCTTTGGGAGATATTTGTGGATTCGTCTGAATTGTATTAATGTCATGTGTTGGTTTTATGAAGACATTACCTAAAATGGGTGGACATAGAGATGCTCTCCACCTACATATTCTGGAATACATGCTTAGAAACAGGGAGGGAACCTCAGTTTTTCTGTGTATGACCACAGTATCTTGTTCTTCTTCTGTTGTAATCCTTTTACTATCTACTATTGAGCTGATTTATCTGTAATCAAGGTGGAACCAGAGAAAATAGATTTCTGAGTATTTTGTTGATCAGCTGCTTCTGAGAGTGCTCCTTCATGTTCCCTTTCTAGATGCTGTGGTGATGAGTTTCAGAAAAGTGTATTTCTGGATACACTCCTTGGTTGATCCTTCCTTTCATTGGGATCCTTGAATACAGACTTGTTTTAGACCTGAATTTTTCTTCCAGTGCCAAGTATCTTCTGTTTGCTTCATGTAATGATTAAACCATCCAAGTGAAATCAGACTCATGACACTATTCATAGCAAATCAACCTTTCTTGAGGTTAATGAAAGATGCATTATTTTTCCACGCTGAAACTCTATCTCTCTGTGTGGATCTCTTCCTTTCTGGGTTATATTTGAGTGTGGCTTTGATGAAACGCTTATACAATTCTGCCAGTTCTGGATGACTCCGTCCCCAACTGAATGTGACTTTCCTTGTTTTCAAACTTAACATATAATGTAAACACAGTCTGTACCAACATCATGATGCAAGTTGTCAACAACGAATCTGCTCTCAGGTGGATAACACTTTTAAAACCTTTGTAATGTAAAATGTAAAAATGTAATGTAAAATGTAAAAAACATTTGGAGAGAGCAGAGGAAATAGAAGAAAACTGAGCTTCTGTTCTACATAATTAATTTGAAGAAGAATTCAGTAACTTTCCTAAGGAGCAATGGCTCTGTCAAATGTAATAAATTAATTTTATTGAATTGAGATAACTTCTGCTGTTCATTGGTTCAGGGAAAAATAATTATGCATTTGATGCATTATTAGACGACGATGAGTTGTTTCAGCTCTATAAATATTTCGTGTTTTTACAGAATATAAATATATTTCCTAAGAATATTAGTATTTTCTAACTGTTTGTATTTTACCAGGAATAGGATCCTTTGCAAGGACTTTGTTTCTTTGTCTCAGATGTAACTATATATGCCAACCATCAGCATGACTTCTTCTCCAGACCAGCCTACATTTGGGCTATGATATTATTCTGCTGCTGTTTTCTAGTTTTTGGGTTTGTGTTGGTTTTGTTTTTGTTTTTTTTTTTCCTCCTAGTTTTTCTTTCTATTGGTCTGAGGGCATATCTATCTCCCAAAAGAGGCTCTCTGTACAAGAGGAACAGCTGCTTTTTGGGTGAAAGACAATGTTTTGTTTCTGGTCACCCCAAGATACATGCTTTTAGTGCACAATATGCATATCTGCCTGTGTGTGCATGTGTATATGTCAGCGTGTACAGGCACACACGTGCCCACACACATGTTCTCTGTAACCTGAGTATCCTGCTCTAAGTCTCAATCCTGCTTACTGTTTGGGGATTTTTTTTTTTTTTACTTTTTTGGCAAAGGCATAGCTTTTAGCTCTATGATGACTGAATCAGAGTTCAGGCTGGAGGAAATGAGACTTTCTGTGAGAATCTACAGGAAATGTGTCACCTGTGATCACCTAGGAATCTGGTAACTGCCATACCTATACATAAGCTAAAGCTTACCTCTGTGGGGATTCTCTGACCCTTTCTGTAGTAGTGCTAGAAATAATTCCTCAGGTTTTTTTCAAACCGTGTGTTTGAGAAAACTCAGGCTTGATTTAAAGAGTGAGTTTGGAATTTCTGAGCAGCGAGCATAGTGTGACAGAAAAATTATGTCCCAAATATAAAGGTATCCAGACTTCAGCAGGCAGCAGACCACCTATGAGGCAGACTTGAGGTTCCTCCAGAGCCACTAGTTGAATTTTCTGTGTGTGTGCCAAGGGAAAAACACTGAAAGGGTATTTTCTATAACTGCACATTAGGGTCTTCTGCTCACCGCCCGAAGTGCAGGAATGATGCCCAGCAAACAAGAATAATTGCATGTCCCAGTGATGTTCAGGAAAATGCTATTTAGCAGCAGTTTGCCACCAGAAATGCTACTCTGAGTGGTTATGAAGCTGTGCACAATGTAACACTGTATGATATCCTCCCAGCATTTGTGCTTGTAATGTACTTCATCCAGGTCTCTAAACCAACAAGTAATATTTTTTCCACTTCTTTGTTTGTGTTTTTCTGTTTGTGATCCAACTGCATTATTGTCTCATGCAAAAGGCACCTATAAAGGTAAAACAGTAGGCTGTGATCTCCAAGTACCTGGTACACTCATGGAATATGAAACACATGTTTTGAGCTTTGGCATTAACTGAAATGAAAGCATAACTTTTTACGTCTATTAAACAGTCCCCCAGACTCCAAAATATGTGTTACAGTCTGTGCCAATTCACCTGAGGGCACAGGGTACCACAGGTCTTAGGAACTTGCTTAATTTTGATAAAAAGTTGTGTGTACTCCTTCACTGTTCAGTTTGTGGATGTTAAAACAGTATCTTGACCCTCAAGATATAATTTATGTTAGGATGAAACATCTGTAATGTTTTGTAATGGTATTAATCTATAAAAGAAAGACAATTTTATGTATACATCTGAAATACAGACTATATGCAACAGCCAATAAACTTGGCTGATATTATTAAAAAGCAAAAAGTATGCAGTATGCTAGATTTCATCTTATTTGATATTTACAAATCACAAACCTTCAAATTATGGTAGTTATAAACATGTGAATTGGCCCAATTAAAATAGGAATGAACTTGGAACCTAAGCCTTTTTCTTGAACCAAAATTAATATTTGTTAGGTTCAAAAAAAGTTTGAACCACACAATCTGTTTCCTTAAGCCTTTGACTTGGTCCTCCTGACCCCAGGCATTCACTTTTCCACTGCCTTTCAGCAATGCACTGACTTCCCCCTCCTTTGTGTGCTGTCCAAGGGATTTTCCTCAGTTTCCTACTCATTGAAAACTTCTGTAGGTTTTTCCAGCTGAAAGTTTCTGCAGTTCTCCTCTCATCATCCTCTTCAACCTTTGCCTTGCCTTTCAAGAGCCTCATAGCTGATGGATCCATCAGGCTAATGCATGCTCTTTCCTTATCTCCATCTACACCTAATGGGATTTCTCTGATTAACCACATACTATAATTCCCTTTCTATGTTAATTGGGAAATCTTTGACAATTCATGAAAGCAACTTTGAAGGAAAGTCTGAGACAGGGGAGTGGTGGGCAGGAGGAAGCAAGTCAAGTTTTTAAAACCCTACTGAAATCCTCAGATGGATGATGATGGGCGAGTACTCAGATGGGCGAGTAAAATGAGTCAGAGAATGTCATACTAACACTTCTTAGAAGCTAAGAGAGAGATCTCTACAAAGTTAAATACATTTTTTTTGTGTGTTTGGGGGACGCAACTCTACATTGTGCAGTTATTTACATTAGCATGGTGAAGATATGTAATGTTCCCAGTCCGACATGGCACAAGAGGAATAGCACCTGTAACCGAAGCAAAGTGCTTCCCCGATGCAACAAACCCGTCTTCACAGGTTTGTAGGATTTTTGTCTCCTACCAGCATATATTTTCTTTGAATAGCATTGTCACAGATTTTTAAAATGCACTGTATGTGATTTCAGATAAGTTTTTTTATTTTTCTTTTTTGAGCAAGTCTGTCATTGATAGAGTTAAAACAGGACTGAGTAAAGATGGAAGCATGGTCCTAGGTGCAATATAGAGAGGCTCTGTGTATGTGCACATACATGCATACACAGCGTTGCAGTGGTTCTCAGAAACTAGCTTTTAATGGTAACCACTGGGTAACATATCCATGTACCCTACTGACCACAGCTGAGCTTCTCACCAAGAAGCTCCTGACTTGGTCTAGGACGTGGGGTTTGGAAAGGTGATATAAAGCTGACTTTGTTTCCTGTGGTGACTATGTGCTAGGCCAGTTCCCCAATTTAAGTTAGAAGACCACAAGTGAACAGTGGCACAGTGTATTTGACAGAGACCTGGTACTAGGAATGAAACAGGAATACCTGCCTAGCTGGTATCTGAGCTTTCTCCAGCCATCCCCCATTTCCACAGCCTTATGTGTGGGGCCCCTCCAGCCCGTGGGCCTTGGGGTGTTTGTATGGCCTCCACGTCCAGACGTACATCCTTGTGAACTGGGTTGTGTTTTGCTGCTGTTTAGAGCTGTAACCTTGACTGCATGGAAAATAACATTAGGATGTTCAGAGTTACATCTAAGCTCTCCTTATGTGTCTTCTTAATAGAGAAGCAGCCCATAATCTTCAATGAATGTTTTCTTATATGACCCCTGTGAGATAGGGAAGTATTGACTAGGAAGAGAGAGATCCGTTAACATTAACCATCTGAAAATTAGCTGTCAAGTCTAAACTATCCACCTGGGCTCACTCTTTAGGTGGGACAAAGGGAGAAAAATATACGAAGTAACTCTGAAGACAAATGGCGTAACTCTGAAGATAAGGGGGATCATCACCTGGTTGCATCCATAGGAAGCCTGGGTATCTAGGGTGGCACTAGATGGTTAAAGCTAGAGGAATTCCTTTCCAAACACTTATGTACCTTTGGAAACATGTGAAATTAGGCTGGGCTTCCCAATATAAAGGCTAGAGTCTTAACTCTCCATCTTATCTATACTAACATGGGCCTGCTCATGCCATCTTAAGGGCTGCTCTGTGCTCGTGATGCAGCATAAGGTGCTACACAACAGCATTCTCTGGTATCAGTATCTACCTTGGATTTTGCACTTAAAAATTATGTTCACAGAGGAACACAGATGCACATACGTGTTTGGGGCACAAAGGGAAAAGGATTTTAACTCTTGGCACCTCCTGAGAAGGGATGAATTGACAGAAAAATATTAAAAAACAGAGAGGACTTAAAAAATCCTCTCTGCTAGACAAGATCAGTGGGCATTTCATTTGTCAGTAATTCATTCTGAATTGTTGGTCTATTCAGACCTTGCTCTGGTGCCCTGCTCTCTGTAGCTACAGCATGCAGGATTAATAGCCTCGCTAACTCTTATGCATTTGGCAATATGCTCTTGCCCAATTTTTACTGCCCCCCTAAGGAAATAAGAGCACTGTGTATTCTAGGAAAAAAACACACTTTTAAAATATTCATATTTCCATGGTTGTGTGTGTCTGTTGTGTAAGTTTTCCTTGGTGGCAGTGAACAAAGTGCTCTTCTGTGGAGCAGGATCTCCTGTCTCCTCCAGCAGACTCAGTGTCTGTACAGGGAATTCCTGTTCCTGGCCCAAACCCACAGGCCCTCGGCACTGGAGGACAAGGTCGGCCATCTCACACTCTCTCTTTCTCTCAGCCTGATAGCTGATCTGCACACTGGAGAAATGGGCTCTGAAAGACAAAAAGAGGGGGGCTGAGGAGAAGAAAAGAGAGAGCACGTGTATGCACTTCCAACTTGTCCTGGGAACTTCAGCAAACATTTCCTCCCTAAAGCAAGTTTGTTGACTTTCGCAGAACTCCTGATAGTCTCTGATTTACTTCGCTCTCGATTTAAATGAATTAGTGGTACCTGGCTGTGTTGTTTTACCAGCACTGTGACAGCATCATTCAAGTATCATTTCACACCTTCCACCTTCCATCCTGCCCATGAGGGCTTTTTTTTTTTTTTTTTTCTCTCTTGCAGTGGCAGTGACTGAGAAACAGCATCCACTGGTAAGCAAAAGGCTGCCTACAGAGAGCTTCCTCTGTTTAGACTTCAGTCAAAGGACCCATGGAGCATACTTTGTGGCTACTTATGGTCAGGGAGGTATGCATATTTTTTTAAAGTTGTGCACTTTCAAGACAGGTAATTGTGTAACCTTAGCTGCACTCTTCTTTTTTTTTTTTTTTTCTCCTTTCCCCTAAGGCTGGAGTGGCACCTTGCATTCTGGCTGGTGCCGAGGGCATGGCGTAGCTCCGCTGCTCTTGTCAGACGTGGTCTAGCTGATGTTTTCCTGTCCTTCACCGAGGATGATATCAGCCCTTCCAGGGTCTTCCTGGCTGCATCTCCCCAGCTGACTGTTCTCACTTTCATGCACAGTACAGGAAACTACGGGGTACAGTGTATGAGGCATCTTTATTATCCTCTGGAGCTATGCTTTCCATTGAGAGCAAGGGTAATTATTCTATTTCTGTTTCAGTGTCAGGTACCACATGGTTTATGCATTTGTCTCTTCGAAAACATGTTTTGCTTTGATGTTTGCTTTCCTAATGGGGCTAGTTTGCATAATACCTTCTGCTGCAAAAGAATGCTGAATCTACAGATGAGCTATCACTTCTCAAAATACTGATTGCTATCAGATGGCTTGCCGAAGGCCTTGGCTGTGGCTGTGCATGCGTGTGTCTGTGCGTGTGTGCACAGTCGGGGGAGGGAGGGAGGATAATTTCCTGTCTTTGACCAGTTTTGACATAATGCATGAGCTAAGAGAGCTGGATGCATCAGAACATTAAAATTTACCTGCTTTCCCAAAGCGGGGTAGCAAGCTCTCTATCTGCAAGGGGGTGGTTACGTGTGGGGAAGGAGTGAGATGACACTGGTTTCTACAGTACAGTGTTCCTGATAGCATCTGTTACAGTCTCTTTAGGTGACTTTTACACCTGTGGAATTTCTCCAGTGTTCACCTTTAATAGTGAGGACAGCTAAAGTCAGATTGTTAAAGTATTCAAAGCTGTATAGATCCAAAAATCATGTCAGGGGACATGAAAAGAGAATAGCTGTTATGGGATATGTATAAACACACACAAAGGACACATTGCCCCTTGCTCACACTGATGTCCCTCAATAAAACCCCTTATCTGTGGCCTACTCACCTGATCTTGTTGCTTTTTTGTGCCTGGGCATGATGCCTGTTTGACTCTGAGCAGGTAATAGGGATGTGGGGATAGAAAGGACTCCTCCTTTCCTTCTCTCAGCAAGGAACTCAAGCCAGAGCCCACCTTTCTTCTGAAGGGAAAGTGACATATAAGTGATGAGAGCTTAAAGAATTCCCACTTGCAACAGGCTTTGAGACTCAAATTTGAACATTTTGTCCTCAGTATTTTGCTTGCTAGCCTACTGGCTCTTGGGCTTTTCATGAAATTCAGGGCTGCCCTTTCTGCAGCATCGCACACTCCTCTGCTTCCAGGATTCATGCAAAACTCCCAAAGATTCAGAGGCTTATTTCAGTAAATATTCCCACATTCCAGTGCCATCTGAATGTGTCTGTTTCCATGTATCTTTGGGCCAGAAATGGGGTCCAATCTCTGGAGAAGAAACTTTCTCACAAGAGTTTTGGAACTTCTTGGCTTTAGTGAGCAGAGACAATTGGAAATACCACGAGAATGATAATAACTAAGAATAATTTGTGCTGACATAATGCCTTCCATCTGTAGATTTGAAAAAGCTTTATGAACATTAATGAATTAGTCCCCTTACTACCCTGTGAGACAAGGATATTGTTATCCCAGCTTTGCATGGGGGGTAGTGAGGGGACTGTTAGGAATCTAAGGGCCAGATCCAGCATTCACTGGAGTCTATGGGAAAATTCCCAGTGACTTTACTGGGAGCTGGATTGTCCTGTTAGCAGATGATTGCTTAAGGCCACACAGACAGTTAGCGATAGGTTTGGGAACAGGATTCCTTGTGGAACTGTGCACTGTGGCCACAGGACGGCTTTGTTCATTTCCAACCTTCGACTTTCTTCAGGTCTTTCATTACTTTTCTGTCTGATGAGGTGCCTGAAGTTGAAAGCATAGGGCAACAATATAGAAGGTTCATTTATAGTGTTTCAAACCTCAGCAGAAAGCTTGGCTCTGCTCTGGTCTGAGAGAGGAATTTTAGCTAGACACAATTTTTAAAGAGGTATCTAAGCACTCAGTTCCCATTTTTATGGGCAGGAGAGCCCTAAAGACCTTTAAAAATCAATCTGTAAATAATGACACTGCTCCAACTAGGTAAATTATCCTTCTTGCAAGGTCCTGGAGAAGTCGAGAAGAGCTGAAGCCTAGCTGAACCAAACCCTGCAAACACGTCAGCTCCCTGGAGAGTGTCCCCACCCCGTGGAGACCTCTCCCCACCCGTGTGTGCCCACAGATCAAAGCCACATCTGCTGTTGCCAGCAGACACCTGCCTCACTCAAGGCAACAGCCTGCCAGCTCCCCCCGCCCCAGGGTGGCCCTGGCAGCCTCCCCTCCAAGTTCATCCCCTCCTCTCCACTCCTGGCCCACCTGCCAGCCTCTTTCCCTTTCAGGCTGGGTTCTCCTGAACTTTTTTTAAATCTTTTTGCAGCTGGGTTTCTTTCCACCTGCTTCCTGGGTTAACCCCTTCCTTGTCATTATAAACCTCATTACAGATGCATGTAGATGCATGCAGATGAAACACAGATGTACGGAAGCTGAAGTCAGCACCGAGCAACTCGACGCGACCTTACTAAGCACCCCAGCGCCTGAGAGAACAGAATAACAAGTGAGATTTCTGATTTGTGGGAAACAACATTATTTCTCTTTTTAATAGTTTGGGATGGTTTTGGGGTTCTGGGCTCACTAGGAGAGACCCCGCAAGGCAGGGGAAGGGCTGGTCCTCCTGGGGTTGATGCTCACCCACCAACCCAGGGCCAGGGATTGGACATCAGCCCAGACCCGCTCCAGAGCAGAGCCCATCAGGCACTATCCTTCTGCTCTGCACTTTCCAGGACCCCAAACATCCAGCACACATCTGGGCAGGGCTGTGGGAAGCCTACCCTGCCCTCAGCAACAGTTTGTAAAAGTAGAGACTTTCCTAATGCGTTCCTATTCAGTTGAAACTGCAGAAGAGGTTTTGAGCCATTTCCATGGTGAAAGTTCTTATCATGGGTTTTTTTAATGAATGAAATTAAAAAGGAATAACCTAAGTTTTGATTTCAGACTGTGAGCTAAAGGCAGAGGTAATGGAATAACCCTGGAGACTCCTTCTAATTGAATTCAGTAACAGTCTGTGTAGCTGTTTTTTGAAGGATTGTAAGAAAATCTCACTACCCATAGGGCAAGCACTTACACAGACTCCACAGTAGTCCCTTTCTGTGGCACTTCATACAAGGGAAAGTTGTTTAAGAGTGAGCTATGTTGCTCAGCAACACTATGTATTTAATTTTTTTTCTTTTTTAACATTTCATAGCTCATGGGATTTTAGGCACTAGAGCTAATTTATAAGAAGGCTCCACTGTAGTTTTCTGAAGTTTATTTAACTGTATGAAAACATTTCCAAAGAAATTATGTAATCTACAAGATATGCATGTTATTTGCATGCTTTTTTTGCTGGTATTTCTACTAAAGCACCGTTGGATAGAGCTTGAATCTGAACTGAGATATCATCTGTTCATTCAGAGATTGAAATTATTATTTGTGTCATTTTACCTCTCCCCATACTGCCCACGAAAAGATAAGGAGAACCCTTTACAACTCAACCCATTAATTATCTTTCTATTCTTTCTACAGATCAAATAACAAACTGGTTGAAAAGTGCACAGGTGAAGGAGCTCTTTGTGGCTATTAAAAAAGTATTAAAAAAGATAGATCAATCCCAAATGATTTCCGACTCTTATGTACCATGTTTATGGTATTACAAGAGCTATATGGAAGTGTATGTTCCTGTGTTCAACTTTAAGCCACAGGAAAAATAATTCTCAAGAGAATGAGACTTGGTAAATACTTTTTCTTGAGAGTGACCATTAAGAAGTACAAATAAAGTCTGAGAAAGGTTCGTGGCTATATGTTTGTTGGAATTACAAGTTTTTCTCCACCCAACTCTCCCTGCTCCTGGAAAGCTTCCACACCTTCTGGCCTCGTTACCCATGTTCCTAGTTTCCTCATTACTTGTTCTCGTCTACTGCTGGGCAAATCCTGCAAAACAGTATTCATAACATCTGTTCAAAGACAGCCCACACTCTAACTGACATTCCTCTTTAACGTGCTTTCTGTGAACAGGGGGACAAGCAAATATTTATTCACAAAAATGCTGCTGAAAGAGAAACTTCCATGGGTAACCACTGATGTCTGTAATTGCAGAAGGACTGGGGCTTGGTGGGGAGAGGTGGGGAAGGGAAGATGGGTTGGTATGGTCACTTTGAAAGCACTTTGTGGGTTTGACAGTTAGGAAGCAAAACCATTGTTATATGAGATCTTCTACTGTTCGTGCTGCTTAGTCAAATCCCCAAATCCTCCCATTAAGAAGAAAATCCTGTCCCAGAGGAAAGCGTGAGAGCAATCTGTGGGTGGACATAGCAATCAACTATATCTTTTTAATAATCAAGAGTAACAAATGATTCTGTACCAACTCAGGTCTTTCCATGGACAGGTTACAAGTGGACTTGGAGGCTTGCTGAGACACTATTTGACACAGAAAATATATATACTTCTGTTCCTATCACTTAAAGGAGTCCCAGCGTAAGGAAGCTGGCTGGTACCTTGCTCAAATGACCTTGTAGTCCTCATCAGGGCCTATGGCTGGTGATAAATTAAAGGAAGCTGTGACAGTGGCAGAGAATAATTTGGAGGAGGGGACAGCCTCTGCAAGGTGGGGAGAGCTTAAAATGTGCTGTTTTCCAGGGAGCTTAGGATACGGTTAGCTTTTTTAAAAAAGGAGTGTTAGCTGCTTGAAAGCAAGAAGGGTTATCCTTAGTAACTGTGTATTTGCATTTCAAAGTGGTAATTATAGGTATGTGTACACACAATTAAATAGGCTGAAGAGAGTGAAAATAAACAAATAATCAGTGCTATTAGCCAAGCCCTAGTGAACATTTTTTGTTATAATATAAATTAATATGTGTTCTTTGAAAGAACAACATGAATGAAATATTCCTGTTTGAGATTCTCAAGGATTATACAAACAAGAAATGAGTTAAAAAAATTAAAGCTGCGAATCCCTTTGACACCAACACGTCCTTTTAAACACCCAGCAATTGGACCTGGCTGGCTACCCTGCTGCAAGCTTTTTCATTCCCGTCGGTAATACATTCAGTAAGTTCCTCTGAACTCCAGGCAATCAGACACATAGATGGCATACCTCAGGCTTGCTCCAGCAGGCTCCATTGACGTTTGCACTGTTGGAAGCCATTCTAACACAGCTATTTATGAATATGTAACATGCAAACTGGATCTTGCCCAAGAGCTGCTCCAGTTTTAATGACTCTGCTCCTGTTTGCACACATGCATGGCAAACTCTTTCTCTGTAGGTGAGCTAAGCAGATCCAGGAAATGTTAGCCATTTCGACTTTGGGGTTTGGTGACAGGAATTGTACGCAAGCTGCTGTTTCTTGCAAACATTCCTCACATTTCTGACACACAGTAGGGTGGATACATGTTGTGTAACAGCGTTTTAACCTTAGCATTAAACTGGTCAAGTGACAAAACGCTGAAAGAAAACCAGTGTGCTCAAATGTTATTGACCAATACTTATCTCACATACCAAATAACCACTTTATTTGCTGTGGCTAGTCTCGAAAAAAAATAAAGCTCTTTTTTCAAAAAGGGGCTTTGTAAAGTCCTGTCTTCACTGTGTCATACTGCCCGAGGACAGCAGCAACAGCTCCTGCCACATGCCTTAAAGCATTGTCTCAAGAAAATTAGAGTGTAGCTGAGCCTCTGTGTCCATTCAGTCTGTGCCTTCAGCACTGAGAAGAGTCTTCCGTGCAGAATGTGCTCTCTCAATTAGACCTGTCCTGATTTTAAGTTCAAACCTAGTAACTAGATAATTTCACCCTCTCTCATAAAATATTTTTCAAGACAGTTTCCTACCTCCTCAGTTCTCTTCTAATATTTCCATGCCTTGGTTTGGGGTTAGATGTTGAGTTCAAAAATGTTCCAAGGTTGTTTGCTAAACCTCATCATCCTCCTGCATTCTCAGCATGCTATTGTACTGCCTAATCCTTGGTGGTAATCTGCCTTTTCAGATCAGTGCTTGCCTGGTATTATCAGAGAGATCACAACGAGTTTTCAGCTGGCTGAAGGCATCGCTTAATGCACAGGGGATATCTGGACCTGCATCTACCTATGTGTCTGCAGTTTTAAAAATGTGAAAAACCCTTTGGAACAAAACAATATAATGAAGAACAGAGTTGTAGGTAAACTAAGTTCTTAGCAACTGCGGAACAAAATACGAGATGTGGAAAATAATTACTCTGTTATTATTTCAGTTTCTAGACAGCGGTATGTTCCACTTGATGAACTAGTATTTCCATTTTCAATTTCAGGCCCCTATAGTATCTATAGAACCCTCACCAGATGGCTTTATGGGCAAAGTATGTTTTTTCTGTTAACTTTGGAAAAAAAATAAAGATGATGAAAATATTTCTCAGTCCTTATCAAAGTACTATTTCATTTGCCCTGCCTGCGGCCTCCCCCTGCCCCCCTTTAATATGTGCTTTACATGTAAGTCTGAAATATTTCTCCAGAAAATTTTGGCATTTCCTTTTCTTTGGGAAAAAAAAAAATTTCTACAAAATTTGCCATTTTTATCTCTGTTAAAAGGCAGTTTCTGGAAAAAAAATTCTTCCAGAACTTCTTTGACCAACCCTACATGTTAAGAAGATTTTTCTTTGTTTTGATGTTCTTATCATCTATATTCTTAACACAGCCTTGAGAACATAAACTATCAAAACCTGATAGTAGCCGCTCGCTAGGATAGAAATCAAGTGGTTTAACCTCTTCAGAAACCAGTTGTGGGATCTTAGAAATCTTGTAGGTGTTTTAATGTCATTTAGGATACCTTCCAAAATGATGTTTTCATATCCCTAATCTTAAGGTTGGCTGCGCAGATGCTTTGATTTTCCATACTATCAGGTGGAGTTATTTCCACTGCCAGATAAAGGCTGGAAGAATAATAGCTCGTGCACATGTGAGGAGATAACTCACTTGTATTTTTTAGACCACAAGAAACTCCAGAGGAAGTCAGATGCAGCTTCTATAGTGGCATCAAGGCAAGGGGCTGTTGGCTACACCCACTCCCTGCTGTCAGGGGAGGCGAAGAGGTGGGTACAGATCACACCAGCTCCTGGGGATCCTGTTGCCTGTTGGCACTCTCAGCCTGGCCAGTGGGATAATAAGCAGGGAAATGCCTGAGAAAGTACCTCTGCTGCTGCTTCTAGAGTTACTCTTCTCTTTGGTGTTGTGTAATGCTCTTGTAGGTAGCTCATATGGTTGAGCAGTGTTGTCATGATGAAGGATGTAGGAAGACAGCCCTTGCTTTAAAGGTTTTGTAGTCCAAAATTCCCAATAAAGTGGTACTCTATGGAAATGGGATATACTGGGAGATAGAATTGGTTCACTAAACCTTCCCAGATTAGGATGAATTTGGCACCATTAGCTTATGTTGTGGCCCAAGCTCCTACCATCAAGTGACCAGAGTAGAAGTCTAGCCTGGCCTAAGAGAAACAAGATTTATGCTTAAGTGGCACTAGCAAAAACAGTGTAGAATAGAGGGACAAATGTAAGAAATGGTCTATCCACGAGCAAGGACACATTGTGTTCAGAGGGCTGTCAAAATGATATACTTTGCAGTCAGCACTTGCTGCTCCTCGTGGTGCGGTACAACCTGTTTGTGAGTTACATGTATATTCTTGTACAAAGTCTGTGAACGTGCATTGAACTCCTCTGCCTTTTCATCTCCTCTGCAGGGTACTTGCAAGGTTGTTCTCATTTTCTAATCAATTGCACTTGTTGCTTGGGGGCCTTTACCTTCTTCTTGCTATACTATGCTGGCTGTCACGCCTATTCCTAGTTACCCAGCATTATTTTACTTGGTAGAATACACATTTCAGAAGTCCTTTCCTTTGCCTTCTCATAGGTTGTTGTGTTGGGTGAGAGTGAGCTGTCTTCTTGCATTCCTTCTTACTGCAATAATGATCAATTGCTAATGATGCAATATAGATATATATATATACACACACACACAATTATCCCTGAATTTCTTATATACATTAAAATTGCCTAGCAACAAATATAATACATCAGTCTGTTTTCTAGTTCTTTCCAATGTCTCCTTTTGATGTAACATGTTGAAGTTAAAAACAGGACAAATCAAAATGAATTCTCCCCATAATGGTAATATTGTATCATCAAAGAGAAAAAAAAAACAGAGAGGAATTAGCCACTACTGTTGAGACTGTTAGAATAAGGGAGAGAGGACTCCTTGCCTGAAAAAGCTAAATATGAGATCTCTTCCAAAGTAAAGTAGGTCTATCCAAAAATTGTCCATGACCCTGGAGACAGTAGCATAAGAGTTTGTTTCTTTCTCAGAAGAGCTGGTTTGATTTTTTTCTCCATATGTGGAGTTAAACATCACTGTTCCAGACAAAGATATGAAAATGACAGTTAAATAAGATGTTTCTTTAAAGCAATGAACGTGCTGTGTTAAGTGAATTTCTCTATGTTAATAATTTTTTCATGGCAAGAGGATTACATCACAATTATAGGATATAGTTACCAGAATATTTCCTCATTACCTCTGAGACGAGCAAAACTATTATTTGGTTTGGCCACTGGTTGGTTCTAAATGTTCTTCTGAGCCCTTTAATAGACCTGCCCGTCCATAGCGCTAAGACCCTTACAGAGGGATGGGCAAGGAAAAATTATTTCTGTAGTTCGTAGAACTAAAAGGGGTAGAAGTACAAAGTAGTAGTAGTAAGATTTGCCCAAGCAATGTGCCTTTGTGTGGAAGTTAGGCATAATTTGGCCAAGAAGCCAAATTGGTGCTACTGCCATAGTAGTTACTCAGGAGAAGGCTGACCTGGATTCTTGCATCTCCTATTTCAGCAGTATTTTGAATATACTGTTAAGGCAAACCAAAAATGCTGAACATATCCAGGCAGCAAACAGTGATGTTAGCAACCAGGGTTTATTTATTGAGTTCAAAAGTCTTTTACAACAAAGCTAATCTCTTACCTAAGTATCATCTATCCATTAGACCTTACATTTCTGAAGTAAAACTAGTTGGGTGATGGTTCTGTTATTACCTTAAAAATATTTACAACATGTCCTTTTTGCTATTCTGAAACCCAGTCCTTAAAATTTTTGTTTTCTATGCTACGGAGTCCTCCTCCAGGCTAGTTAAGATTCCATAGAAAAGACACTGATGTAGGAGACTCAGATTCAAACCTCCGTTCCAATGAAATCTCATTTTGTAGACAAAATGAAACACCTATTAAGACTCCAGAGAGTACTCCTGTGGCATGGTTTACCTAGTGGACATAACTCTTACCTGAGAAGTAAGAAGCATAAGTCCAGAACCCTATTCTGAAGCAGGTAGAACTGAAACATGAACTCGAAGCTTTCCCACACTCTGGTAGGTGACCTATATAAAAGGACAGCCTGGGACTGTGTTTCCACAGTAGTTCCCAGCTATTTGTTTGTCTCTCTTTCTCACTCTCTGCACCACTCCCCCCCTTATATTTTGACAAAAATTGATCATCACCCTGAGAAACTTGTCCTAAAACAAGTTTAATGAAAGCTCACACAAATAGTTTTGGTTTCATGGAATCTGTGTTTTTTTAAAGAAAAAACAAAACAAAACAACCCCCCAAACATTGCACTGAAAGATTTCCAATAGGCACTACTTTGGTGTTCTATAACTGGACTATTCAGAGGCAAAATGAAATTGGAAAATTATGTGTCTGCCATATGGGCATGACTTCCACTTTACTACGTAATGTACAGCATTGTGTGTGCTGGAGATACACTTGGACTCACCAAACTACTATGAAATGCTCTGTATAATGAAGCAGAATTCTGCCCTAATTTGCTTCTGTAGCAGTGCGCTAAACAGTATATTTGCCTTTTATTTAAGAAGCTGAGGGAGAAAGAGAAGCTGATAAAATGACCAGAGAGTTTTCAAAGATGGATCTACTTTAAGCAGATCACACAAGTTTGAAAACCAAATCCGTACTGTGTTTGTAAACCATTTAATTATTCTCATAGTGCTCCAAGAAAGAGGTCTTTAAACATTTATGGAGATGGTGGCATTTGAGATAAGAACATTTCTGAGAAATACTGATGGATTCCTAAGCTACAAACTCAGTTAGACAAAGAAGCTGTGGAAAAAGATGTGAAAAAAACTGAACTCCGATCTCTTTTAATGATGTTGCACGTGATCACTATTTTTACTAAACTGTACTTACAGACTCTGACACAGTAATGAAAAAGTCAATTTTCCACCTTTTGTGGTGGTAAAGACAGGAGCTTTCTTTCCTCAAAACCTGAAGTAAAAAACAGATAAAAGCTCTTGAAGAGGAGATGCTGGAAGACCTCCTGTTCTGGGAGCCACTCAAGGTCCCACATGATGTTCCCACAGCTCTGCAGAGTAAGCTTGGCCAATCACCGCCCCAGGAAAAGCTGTTGGATTGAAATCTGAAAAAATACTCTTCCTGCCTGTGCACTGTTATTGCTAACGGTCATGAGAACCAGAAGCCAGTCATGGGATTTCTTGGTAGCCTTAGAGGAGAGAGGACGAGAAAGGTATCCCATCGTCCGCCATTCATCGCTGCCAGATGTGTGCTGCTCCCGGTTAGGAGTGATTTCAGTGTATGACTCATGAGGTGCATTTCGTTCTGTACTTGGTGCAAGGTTCCCTGAGCTTGCCAGCTTTCCCTGTGACCAATGTACAAGTGTGATTCCCACCTAAATTTTTCCTTAATTAGCAGTTTTAATAGAGTGTCAGCAGTTCCACCCATTCGTGAATGTCAGAGTGAATATCTTGACCCTCAGTCATTGTTAGCATTTAAACTAAATATAGAGCAGGGGAAAAAAATGAAGGGGTTCAGAAAATTTCACTTTGCTCAGTTCTAGGAGAGATTCAGCTTTACATGCAAATAGTCTATGCAAGAAAAAATAAATGAAACGTTAATAGAATCTGGCATTACTACCGATTGTCATATGCCTTCAGTAATGATGGTCATGTGAGAAGGCAGAATGAATATTGTCTTGTCAAAGAGGGAGTGTTTGCATAATATTAATTAAACAATAAACATAAATTTGTTGTTCAACTATTGAAAATAATTTTGAACTCAAGAATAAAAGAAAAAGTCAAATACAGGTGTAAGAAATGCAGCCCTAAATGTATAGTTATTAAAGACGAGCTACGAAGGCTCAGACATATATATCTTGCTTTGAAGATATCAGTCTGTTCCTAGGTTGAGGCAAAAATCTACAACTAATTGTGTTTCCTTTTATTGATTATTCCCCAGATGACATTTTGAAATTTACTGACAATCTAAACAGATGAAGATTTTAGATTAGGAAATAAAAAAATAATTTTAAGTGATGCATCACAATATTTTATGACTGAGCTTTTTGTTATCCACCAGATTTCTTTACTAGTTTGCATCCCAAGAGTGGAATCATAGTGTCTCTGCCTTATTGCCCCATATAATATGTAGTATGATTCCTTGGCCAGGAGGTGTTGCAACTGAAAACTGAAAATTATTCCAGGTTAATTTTGTTGCTGAATGGTTCTTCTGTCTGGTCACTGGAAAGCTGAGGTTTCTGAAGACAGGAGAAACTTCAGATGTAAAAAAATCTCGCTTAATCAAGAACTCCAGTTATCTGCCAGAATGTATTTTAGATGGAAAAATTTCAATTAGCTTTAGCTCAATTCTATTTCTGTGCTGGCAAAACTCCTTATAAGAATGAAGAGAGTGTACGTAAAGCAGCAGGCCCAATCATTAGATAAAAGGGTCTTGTAATGGGTTAAATTAACTTTAAAGTTTGCTTGCCAGTTGGAAGGTATAATAAAACATATCCCCAAACCAAGAGAGACCCAGCAGGTCTAATTTTAGGGTTACCAGCTGTTTATATTTGGTGATGCCTGTCATTACAGAACAATTTCTATGTCTGTGGCTAGAGACTCTATTGCCAGACTGAAGAGTAATAGAGAGAGAGGAGCAGTGTAGATTGGTTAACCTTTCCTTTGTGGCAATTAGATTATCTCCTCATTGGCACGGTTAATGTGCATTGGCCATCATCATAGCCAGTTGGATAAAACTGATCCCCAAATCAGGTTTCCTGCATATGTGAGCAAGACTGGCCCTTCTCATTGAGATCTTACCAGGGTTCTTTGCATAGCCCTATGAGATCAAAAAGGGAGACAGGCAGAAAAAAAAGAGGGGAGAAAATGAAATTTGGATGAACCAGATATATAATTGAGTAACTCAGTATGTGAGTTGCTTTATGGTTTTCATTGACCTTTTTAATGCCAAAGTGAGCCATATATGTTGCCAGATACCATGTCATCTGGTACTTTTGTGGTATTCCCACAAGCTGGGAAACAAAGTCTCATGGGAAAGCCAAATGTCGTATTTTGTTAGTGCTATAAAACACCAGAATGCTGTAAAACTATGAAGAAAACATAGAATCATAAGCTCTCCTGTCTTTTCATGGTTATTGTCTTTGACGAGGCACATTTCTGAGAGGCTTTTGGGATAAGCCTTTCATGAGACATTTACAAGAACCCTCATATCAGTTCCCTCTGCCACAGTTTATACTAGGTCTTTCCTAAGAAAGCATGCTGCTTCAGCCTCCTAATGATTTTTCAGAGACATTAAGATTTCTCAAAGTTCTTATCCCTCAGCGAAATCCTTGTGAGATGCTTGCTGCTTATGCAAAGAGCCACTTTGTCCCAAACTTAGCAGAAGACTCAGTCAGAGTTAGTAAGGCAGTTCAAGGGTAGATACTCACTATTTCTTGTAGGGCAAAAATCACCACCTCTGCTTTAGCTAAAAGTGTATCAATATTTCAGGATTTTTAAAAACACCTGAGGACTTGTTCTTATTGTTGTTGTTGCTGTTACAGAAGCACGTGGATCCGTCACCTAATGTGTATCCTAACATGCAGAAGAGATCTGCATGCAAAAGAAACTGGAGTTTAAACAGACAATCCATCACAAAGTGGAGGAGCAAAGGAGGTCCCTATTTCAAAGCCAGGAACTTGAGATAGAAAGAGGATGAATAATTTTCCTCAAACATTTCAGAATAAGTTACCAATGGTCTAAGAAAATCCTCGAGATGTGCATCATGAAAAGCAGCTTTGTGTAGATTTATGAATGTTTGAAAGTAGGGATTTATCCTTAATGAACATTTTAATTATTCTTTTACCTAGCTCAGAAATCAATATTACGCCTTACTGAATGTGTATTGAAAGCTTCAATGTTGCAAGCAAACACTGATTCAACCAACTCAGTGAAACAAAACTCTCTGTGCTTGCAAAGGATCTGGTTATAATGAATCTTCTTTTTGCAATGAGAAGGGGAATAGGAAACTTGCAAGTGTGGTTTTCATTGTTAGTCTTTTAAGATATTTGAGCAGGGAAATCTCAGGCTTCTTTCAATGCAGCAAAATGTCAATGCCTCATTGATGTCTCCACAAGCATGCAAAGATAAATACTGCTGCCTTATTCTCAGGAAGCCTAGCTGTGGTCTGTATTCTCCGCGCTGTGCAGAGCAGCTAGTGTTAGAGAACCAGAGTCCTACTCAGCAGTCAGTGACTTCTCCTCAACTGCAGTTGTCCGTTTGTAGAAGACTAACTGAGAGCTTTTAGGAGTCTGTGTTGCACAGGTGCATTGACACAGAAGCTCATTCATTCTTAACATTGATTTTTACTCATTTGCACAATGAACAAGGTAGAGGGTTTCTTTTAAAAATGATTCTTCATTTTTAAAGTAAAGCAATTTATGCAAGCTGATGTGGAAAGTCTGTTATGAGACGACTAGGAACAGGCTTATGCCTTAATTACAAAATCATGTTGTCTCATGTTGTAGGGTTAGAGTAGAACAGGAGTCCATACTCTGATGTGAAAACCTCCTGCCACAGCCAGAAATTTTAAGAACTGTTTCTAGCACAGGATTCATTACTATTCTATTCAGTGGGAATTATGAATTTAGACAAGTAAATAATTCACACTAGTCATATTTCTTTTTTTTTTCTTTTCACAGTTCCTTTTTGTTTCCTACTTGCTTTTATGTGCATTTTATGTTGGTTTCTCACACCCTTTCTTACTCACTTGAAGTTGCCTTGAATATCTCCAGTGACACTGAATTGGATCATCGTGGCAGCAAGACCTTGGGAGTTGTCAGCTGTGTAAAGAATGGCAGACTCGCTGCCTTTGAAGTGGCTTATACCTGAAGTGCCTGGCTTGTCTGTCTGATTTCCAAGGGAAAGGCAAGGTATTATGGCAGGCGGGCATGATCACAACAGGTTACAGTGAGGTATGTCATTTCAGAGCCTGCAATTTCCTCCTTGAGTCATTTTTCAAGAAAGGATGAATCACTACATCCTTTTCTCTAACTGTGGTCTGCCTCTGCCCATCAATGCTGTGACTGGATCTGAGGTGGATGCACCTTTTTAATGCTAACAGGAGGTGAATGTCACACATTACATCAGAATGCTTGGCTCCTTTGCAAAGTTTGGGGAAGAAGGCAAAAGGGCATGCAAAGAATGTTTGCAACTTCCACAGCTGATCAGATGTGGAAAGATCTGTGCTAGGCAAAGAATATGGGATCTTAGAAATTAATAAAGAAGTGAAAAGAAAATTACTAACCTGCTTTGTTTTGTTTTAAATTTGGCATGTGAAGAGCTGAAGAATTCTGCCTTACCATTGTTCAGGGAACCAGATTCAGGCAGCACTGACCTGCTCTATCAGTGGACAGATTCCCAAATATTCACAGCATGATTTTGCTGTTTTCAAGGTTCCTTGTTTCTCAGGAAAATCCCAAATAGTTAGCCCTTTCACTTGGTGGGTTTCTTTTTTGTTTAGATTTTTAAGCATTTCCTGTGTCACTAAAACTCTCTGTGAGGCTGGCAGCTTTGACATCTGACATCCGTTTTTTTGCAGCCTTTCCACAGAAAGGTAGCAGCAATTCCCAGTGGCAGCTTCCCAGAGCAGAGGGAATACCTCAGTGGATAGTTCATTTGTTATGCAGCATCTGGGATTCTTTTCAGCGTATCCAATTACTGGCCTGATCCAATTCCCATTAACATCAAGTAAAAGATTCCCATGACTTCAGTGGGGACCAGAACTGGATCCTAGACTTATGTTGACACCAAACATTGGAACAGAAAGTGGACGGTGGTCCTGAGTTTTGTATAGAACAAAACAGAACAGAAAATCTGTTTATATGCTATCAAGGATATAGAGAATGCACATGCCACTGAGGCTTTTTTTTTTTCCTTTGTTTTGTTTATGTTTTACTGTGTTTGATATTCAATAAAGTAAAAAAAAAAGGTTTAAGAGTCTCAGGATTATGGACTCTGCATTGTCATATGGTCTTCCTACATGTGAGGCAGGACCGTATCTGTTAATATTCTGATGTCTGTATGGTAAATAAATGCCAGCAGGAAAAGACAGCTCCATTAGATACAAATGGTTGTAATACAATATCTAATGACAGGTATTTGCAGTGTTTTGAAGGCACTGGTTCTATGGAAAAACTGTGATTGTACTCATATTTAGCAATGGTTTCTTGTCACTTGTAGATGGAGATACAGGTATTGAGCAAAAACTAGCATAAAAGGCATTTAGTTTAAGGACAACCTCAAATGAGACTGGCTTTTATTAAGTACTGTCTTCTTAATGTATAAAGCTACAGCCCTGCTCTGTAGGCAGCTAAAACCCTGCTGCTTGTTGGCAATATACAGAGTCATAAGCAGTGGCAGAAATACCCCCCTTATGATGTCCTTGGGATACAAACAATGTGATCATTATAAACTGGTGCACTTAACACATGCAGTGTAATTTTGGTGTGATGTACTCTATGTAGGAAAAGATTATGTGTGTAATGAGAGTGAAGTCATCTACTACTTGTACAGAGAGTGCCTCTCCAAGTGGGCTTGCACCCTCCCACAGAGTTCCTCTGCAGTACAGCTGAGTGAAATAGTTTCCCCAGAGTCTGTTTTTGAGAGAGGCAGAGGATTTTTGGTTATGTAGATATTCAGGTTAATTTCAATGCATCATTTTCCCCTAGAACCACCACCTCCCCCCCCCCCAAAAAAAACCAAAACCAAACAACAAACAACACAAAATAGAAAAACAAGAACCTTTCTGATAAAGGCTTCTTTAATAAAAAAATAATAAAAATCAGTGTTTTGGAGCATTGAGAAATGTAATACTCATAACAAAAATGTGGACTTAAAAGTACTAGCCCCCATCCTGGAAATGGAGGAGTGCAAGTGGGGCTTGCTCAGGATCTGGTTTTTCTAAATGAAATCTTGGTTTTGCCAGCTTAGAAGATAAATCATGATTTGGGTTGTCCCAAAGCATGTTGGGTTTTCTTTTAACTATTAGGGTTCATTCCTTGAACTGAGAAAATAATTGGGGAGGTTGGAATTGATCATCTCCAGAGGTCCCTTCCAACCCTGTATCATTCTGTGATTCTGTGGCCCAGTTCAGACCAGGAAGGGTTTTATTTTAGCTGGCCTTTAAAATACTCCTTTTTTACTCATTTTCTGCACTCTGGCTTTGCTCCACAAGCTGGTAGAGGCAATAAGTCTCTTTCTGTGCCCTTTAGGGCAATTGAGGAGCATCCTGGTTGTAAGAGTCCCTTCTTCCCCTGAGCAAGCAACGTGTACTTCTGTGGGTCCTTTTTGCAGGCTGTGCAGCGTGGGAGTAGGTTAATGTGCTTTTGCTTCCACGTTATGTACTCAAAACTGCAATTAAAGGCTTACATTATTGTATGGAATTCTGTTGGGAAGGTTATAAAGATAGGGGCCATCTGCAAAATTCAGGTCCAGGCCTGGCTTCGTATTTCAAACATGTGCTAAGTCCAAGGCTGTTTGGAGAGCAAAAATGTTTTGCTCTGCTCTCTCTCTGCTCTTTGCCTCTCTCTGTGTGTCTGTGTGTGTGTGTGCACGGCTGCACCAGGCAGTCCACACGGTGCAGGGGGCACCTGTGTGGTTATTTAAGCCACATCCACACATAAGCCCCTACTCCCGTGTGCTGTGAATGCCTTGGATGCAGAGGCACACCAGCCTTTGTTGTTCCTACTGCAGAAGCAATTGAGTCATCTATGCTCTCTATGCCACTTAGCAGAAGACTGCAGGCACGTAGGATGTCACACGGTGGCAAGACTGAATCCTCAAGGTCTTGTTTTAAGCGAAGTGCTCTTGTGGTGATACCAACATCATTCAGAGAAACAGGTAATGAGTGCCCCTGAAGCCAAGGACCAACAGAGGGCCACGAAGATGATCAGAGGGGTGGAATACCTCTCCGATGAGGATAGGCTGAGTTGGGGTTGTTCAGCCTGGAGAAGAGAAGGCTCCGGGGAGACCTTATAGCAGCTTTCCAGTACCTGAGGGGGCTATAGGAGAACCAGAGAGGGACTCTTTGTCAGAAAGTGCAGTGACAAGAAAAGGGGTAATGATTTTAACCTGAAAGAGGGGAGATTTAGGATATCAGGAAGAAATTCTTTCCTGTAAGGGTGGTGAGGCACTGGAACAGGTTGCCCATGGCAGGGGGGTTGTAACTCGATGATCTCTAAGGTCCCTTCCAACTCTAACCATTCTGTGATTCTATGATATGGCAGGAAGGGGGGGGGGGGGCAAAGCAGGCCCCTTATGGTCTCCTTCCATGCAGAGGACCATACTGGGTGGCACAGCACGGCACGGCATGGCATGGCATGGCATGGGTGGCTGGTGTTTGTTGAAAGGGCAGGGTGGCTGCTGTTTGCCCCTTTGCTGCCTCCAGCTCACCTCAGCGCCTGAGAGGAAAGCAGGAGGGGATACGGCACGGCGCAGCTGCCTTCCCAAGTATCACCACTTTCAAATTCCACTTCTTATCTCAACCCTTCTTCCTTGTTGCTAATTACCACCTACTCCAAGATGTCAAGAACATACTCCCAGGAATAAACTGCTAGATAAACAAACCCCAGACAAACATCAAAGCTTAAAACAAACTGATAAGTCCCTTTGATTGATTTTAAGGGTCGGTAGAGAGAGGTGTGTTTGGATTGGAAGGTGCAAATGTTGAGCGGAGCAGCACCTGCTGTCTTGTGATCTGACCAAACCATTTGGCTTGAAAGGGCCAAGAGATAGGGAATCAGAAATCCATTTGGAGCTACAAAAGCAGCAGGGGAGGCTTAGATGAACAAAGAGGCTCTCCAGGCAGGGCCGTGTGCTGCTTTTTGTCAGCTTGGTATCACATTCCCTGCCCCAGCGTGACAGACAAATGCCAGGCCAGATGATGTGATACGATGAGCCTTGTTTGGACGAGGTCTGTACCTGTATTATATGATGGCAGCAGATGCTGATTCAATATGGGGCCGAGTGCAGAGTAAACCAAATCCCAAATGGCTCAGCAAAAATGATTGAAAAGTACCTGTGTCAGCGGGCGGGAGGGGAGTTCAGAGGCTTGGGATGTCTTTGAGCACTTATGAAAGATGCTCAGTTGGAGAATGAAACATGCATAGAACAGCAGAGCTCTCAACCCCCTTCCCAAGAGCCTCAGAGGATCTCAGCCCCACTCTGCAGAGGCTGTGCTGACGTAGGAATGAGAATCCAGCTCATCCCTATTAAACTGCAGCTTAGTAAAGAAAGCCTACAAAGGACGAAATATGCCTAAGATCAAAGTGATACAATTTACTGTGATAAAGCAGGATATCTTTTCCTCTCTGAAGTCCCAAGGCTGCAAAAATGCTCTTAACTCCACACATACAGTAATGCTGCTGTTACTGACAGGCTTTCCATGTGCTCAGTTTGGCAAGTAGAATCCAAGGACTCATACCCCTATCAGCTAATTTATAGTGCTTATATCTGTGCCTGAGGGTGCCTAAGGGTGTTTCAAATGCTGCAGTGAAGGGCTGAGGTGGCTCAGTGTTTCCTCCAGCAGCGACTCTCCATCAAGGAGTGCAATTGTGGTGGAAAGGCAGATAGCAAGGCTGGGAATTCTTCTGCTTTGGTTGCGCTCTGCAGTGTTACAAGTCAAAAAGGCAGCCTGCAAAGTTATTTTACTTACTTATTTTTATGAGTAAAGTAACTTTCTGATTTCCTATTTGGGATTGTTAATTTTGTCCCAGGGCTTTTTTGGCTTGGGATTTGTTTATTTTTTTCATACCCTGTAATGAGAAACTAAAATAAATAAAAGGAGGGTAGAAGGCTGTCTCTTTTGGTTTATGAATTTGCTGTAACTGATAGAAGTTCCAATGCAAAGCTCATGTTTACCAAGCTTAGAAACTCTGAGAAAACTGTTAAGTTTTCCCCCCTATTTCCTGAAGTGAAAGCAAAGGAAATGAGGCTAAGAAATGATGGGTGGGTGAAAAAGAGACAGTTCACGTTACTGAAAAATGGAAGTGGGAGGATGTTTCAGAAATGCTTAATCAATGTTTGTGAAAACTGGGAGCAATTTCTACGAAAGGAGTTTACCCTCAGGAATAACAGTAGAAAAATAATTTTAAATAAACTACTGAAATTCTCAACTTTAGTTTTCATGGTACAAATCCAATTCTTGGATTGTCATTTATCCAGTTATAGGCTGGGAGATTCTGTGCTCACTGAAAAACAAGCAGTGGATGTTGAATTTCTGCAGATGATTTTTCAAAACCATATGCATTTCAGGATGGAGCTACTTGTCCAGTCCTATTACTGGCATTGCCTAGAGTGTTTGAATGGTGTTTCAAGACACACTTCTCCACACAAGATAGTGGTAGTTAAAATTCCCAGGTATGCTTCATTTCCCAGTAACTTTCCTTGAAATCACTTGGAGTGTGTGCAATGACTTTAAAATGACTGAAGAAATATTGATATACATTGAAGAGATCAAGGAGGGACATGTTTTTCTGACTCTTCTTAAAAATAGAAATAAAGCAACATTGCCTCTCTGTACATTAGACTTTCTGTCTACTGAAATGGCACAGAAAGAAGATCTCTGAGGGCTTTCGAGTGCCAATAGCAGTGATTTATAGCTTCAACAGTATTTGTTTTAATCTTGAAGGGAGGGGAGGAGGGAGGGAGTGGGTATGATGATACATAAAGAAACATTATTTCCCAAAGGTGGATTTTATTTCTTTAACAATTTATAAAGCTCCAGAAGTGAAATATCACTATTTTGGGACTGGTGTTATATATCAATGAGTTTAGCAGCTGCCAGGCTTATGCATGTATTTTGTACTGTATGTAGAGTGCAAAGCCCATTGATTCAACAGTGGTAACAGGGTCTTTATTGTCATTGTTGCAGTAGATCACCAAATTTGATCTTAGTCAGACTGTGCACTGAGAAATGTCAAAGGCAAACTTGTATAATAAGCAACATCAATTCTACATCCACTAATCGCTCTATTAACTACCTCAGCTACTGCATTTGACTTCTTCTGCTCTTTACTCATATAACACAGTCCTGTTCATTCTGCTAGCACCATTAACTATGTAGACGTAAAATGTGACCAAATAATGAATATATTGATTAAAAGTTTCTTAGAGTCTAGTGAGGAAAGGTGTATGTGTATATTGGGAAAAGCAGAAAAATAAAATTTTGTGATCTTTACTGTAGCTCTATAGCCCCAATAGGCTATTTATAGTGAATACCTGGATTTACAGGAAAGGTAAAGACAGGCTGATTTTAGGTAGGAAATGGAAAGACCAGCAGCAGTTTCATTATAAGTGAGTTCTTGAAGCCAAAGACCAATTATTGAGAGGTCTCAAAATGATAAAAATGATTGCATGCAAATCACAGGTCGCACCATGACCTCAGATGGATAAGATGAGCTCTTTCTGTCTGAATGTTACTAAACTTGAAAATTAAGAGAAAACAGAAAGCTTCATAACAAGGAAACCTGAAGTAATAAGGTAGATAAGACCTTATTTATCTTCTGGGGAATAGAGATACATGTTTCATGTTGGGGTTTTCCATATAGAGCAGAAAGAATCTTTTGCAGGCCCTTTTAAAAGGAGTTCTGTAGTAATTGCCTGTGTTACCTAGGAGTAATTGCCTTTTATCCCTAGGAGTGCAGTTGAGGTGAGAAAGGATATAGCTCTACTGAGATACACACACTGTTCCTCTGTGCATTTTCTCTCCCTTTTAGTTTGTTTGAGTTGGAGAAAAATTTAGTTTTCAGCTCCGCAGCTACAGAGCCTTTACTGTCAGCAGAATCAGTGTATTTTCCTTAGGCAAAGACAAAAGAGACAATAGAAGGGCAGTATATACAGTGCGCATTGTTACAGGCTCAGTGGGGACTTCTGGTATGGCATTGATTATAGGGATACAGAGTGAGGCAGGGCCATATCCTTCTCTGAGAATGTGTTGGGACTCCAGAAAGCTATTGCAGACACTGATGCCTTTTTCATTGCTTTTATTGGGTGCTAGGTCTCTGGATTGAGCTTGTTATTATAGGTTGTTTGTATATTTATTTGCTTAGAAATAATTTAGTCCAGAGTTTCCTGAAGATTCCACATGTTCACTTGAGATGCAGCAAGATTCAAAAACCGAGAACCAAAAGTTTGCTTGATACTGATATCATTGTTTCTCTGGGGCTTTGAAAATTGCTAGTTGTGACATGAAATGGGGAGCAGCCTACTCATTTGTGCTGGGAGCTTGCGAAGCAGAAGTCTGCTGATTTTTTAGCTCCTAAGAATGTCCACATAGTTTACTAATCCCTGGAAGTGGGGAGCCGGTTTATAACAACAGCAGGAGGGACTGGACCTTTGGTGTTTGCTAGCTCTGAAACTGGGATTTAGCCAGATTATTCTTCATTTCTCACAAAAGGGGAGTCATAGTGCTTGCTGGAGCCAAATGACAGTTGTGGGAGCTGGGACTTCCATTTACTACAAGCAACAGCAAAGCTAAGAGGAAGCCATGGCTGCCAGATGTTTGTTTTACATAATCCAGAGGATGCAGATGTCTTTCTTCAGCAACGGATGTTCTGTGATATTCCTTAAAGGCTGGTACCTAAGGAACTTTCGCTAGGTTGTGACCTGGACTATGCATGACTGAGAGGAAGAATCCTTTTCCTCTTCACAGGTTGCCTGAGGAGACTTGGGTCCTGGAGTGAAATAATAGCTAGGACTTGGTACCTGCTTAGTCCTACCCCAGAGGAAAGTGTGTGGGAGAATAGGTTAGATGATGGTTTCCTTCCTGCAACAACCCACGCCAAACCTGAAGGATGGAGTAAAGGTTGTAGGGAGGAAGAACTTGAAAGAAGTCTGAGGAAGTCAGCCTTTGTGCAGCTGGTGGGCTACAAGTGCAGCATCTCTGAAACTTAATGAAGAGGCACTTGAAGAATATGGTTTTTTTTGTATAATTGCCTACTGTGGCGTGCTGAGATTGGTAAGAGAAAAGACTAATACTTGAAGTCAAACAAAGCTGTGCCTACTTACAGAAACTAAATAAGAGGCACAGATGTTGAGTCTGATAGATTTCCAGAAGAAACTGTCCTTTGTGTCTCTGGAAGCATTCATAGTCTCTCTAAAGAGTCCAGGAGTGGAGCTAGAAAGGAACCAGTGGAATAAAATGTATCACACAGGTGCTGTAGTGGATACTGAGCACTCAGAGCCACCTGAGGATGATGGCTGACCAGCATTGTGTCCTCAAACTTGATGAAGGGAAGAGAGGCCTAACTGCAACCTGAAAAAAATGAAGGAATATGAATGCTGAAAAAGACAAATGCTTATTCTGCTGACAACAAGGCTACACCAATGACAAAGTGAACAAATTTCCCCGAGTGCCGTAGGCTATGTCTATACCAGTAAACAAAACAAGGTCAAGCCTTGAGCAGTGGCTGACAATTGTTCAAACAGTTCAGTTGCTTGCACCGTCTCTGCTATTGCTTTAGCAATATCGACAGACATTTTCCAGATAATCTCTGCATGTGAGTTAGGGGGTAGCACAAAGCAGGGATCTATCTGAATAAGCAGTCTGGATGCAGCCACCCTGCTCTGTTGGAAAAATGAGTCTTGCAGCTGTGCCATTAGACTAACATCTAGCTCAGACCAGAGCCTGGGATGCCCTGATACCGCTGACAACTATCCATGACCGTGCTCATAAATTCATTGTTGCCTGCTCTAAAACTGTTTCGGTTCTCCTCTCTTTCCTTCAATGGACAGAAATCCTTTTGCTTTCAGCTATATTTTAATAGAGCTACATTATATAGCCAGGCCCAATATAATCCCAATGGCTTCGGTAAGTGGCAGTATTAGACTGGGGAAATGTGACCAAATGCAAGTGGCCTACAATAAAAATGTCCTGAGTCCATAGGTAAGCATAGACCATCAAGAAGAAACTCATGAAACAAGCGGCTGGAGCTGTTAGGAGCACTGAGCTAAAGCAGGCAACCTGTGCTAGGAGAAATGATGGAACCCATCTGAGAATATATACCATGGCACTTGTTTGATAACAATAATTGGAAAAATGCCCTCTTGCTCCTACCTTTCTACTTGTGAACATTACTTGGGTCCCTTCCTCACTGCTGGCCGTGTGGCAAAGGGAAAAAAAGATCCAAAAAAATGCCACCACATGGTTGCAGCTGGATGAACTTTTGACTGGATTCTGCTCTGTCAAAACTTTTCTCTTCCCCTTTCTCTAGTTGCTTCATCTGATCTTCACTGGGATGGCCCTGCTCTACCCTTCTCACTCACTTCTTGTCTTTTCAGTCACCATATCCCTAATGAACAGCACTGCTGTGGTAAAGAGGTGACCAGGTTGTGTGGATTTGTATTCTGAGAAAAATAAAGGTATGAAACTGCTGGTATTTTCTATTCTCTCTGCTGTTGTACTGAATGCCTTAGTTTACCTCTTTCTCTAAGAAATAGAATTCTTGGGGCATGGTCCTGTAGCAGTGTGTATGTACGAATGCTTGTGGCTCGACCCTAGGCAATAATCATAATTAGAAAAATAGTTTCAATTGGCTGTGACACAGGAATGACATGTGTGACTTTCCATGTTGAAATCTAGGGAAATGCAAATCTTTGTGGCCTTTGTGCTCCAGTCCAACACCAAAATATCCTCAATGTGGAAAAGGAAGAACAACAGTCACCCTGGCTTTTGCCAAAAAATCAAAGCCAAAGAAAGCATGTATTAGAGGAGGTGGAGAAGGATGCTTCACAGAGAGCTGAAGGCAGAAAAACATCAGACATGTAGATGGTGAGAATACAGAGAGTTTCTAGTGAAGACTGAGCAGAAGGAACTGTCATTTCTGCAAAGAGGTCACAATACACCTGTTGAAACAAGCACAGAGAACTGGTGAGAAAACTCGTGCTTCTTACTCTCGACATCTGTTGACTTTTGAGAGACTCCAGCTGCACTCTGAAAAATGTAGAGTGCTTAGGAACTAAAGGGTGGGAAGAAGTTCAGTGATTTATAGGGATGCCTAACTTATCTTTCTAGATTCTGCACATGCTTATCAGAAGCCTGTGAACTCTTGAGACAGTTAGCACATAGTGGGCGTATGGTGAGATACCAAGAAACAGGCATTTGAAGGAGTAAAGAAAAATGTAAATGATATATCAGGCTTTAAGTACTATCAAGCAGAGCAGCCCTGGAACTATGGTGGCTATGTCTACATAGACACACCTTTAAACAACTGAGATTGTTCCTTGGGACCAAGCACCACAAATTTATGCCCAAAGCAAAGCCCATCCAAGTGACGCTCTGGTGTCAACAGTCTACTTCCCTCTCCCTTAAATGTCTGTGATAAATTACTAGAAGTCTTCAACTGCTGAAATTTAGGGAAGACCAAATATATATCCCAAGTCTGTAAAAGTAACAAGTCTTTGGGAAAAAAAAAATAGAGTAAGCAAGACTGATTCAGCTAATGTGAAGCTGGTTTTTGTTTTGTTTTGTTTTCTGTGCCAAGCCAGACTGGGGATAACGTGAACTGGGCAGGTGTGAGTGAAAAATAGATGTGTCTGTCTGAGTGGCTCTCAGATGAACAAAGCGTGATTTGCATCTTGATTAATTTTTAGGTGCACCTGGCACTAGAAGGTCGTGGGCTTGGAAGCCTTGGACTCTGGCATTGAAGGCTGCCCAGTATTCCTGGAGGAGTAGACTTTCAAATTCTGATCTCTAGCATTGCAGATACAAGGGTCTTTGTGCATGTGGGCACAAGATGAATTTAGGCACTTTTTATAATTGAAGAGCAAGGTAAAGTGTTGTATGGACACAGATCGTGTGAGGTCTTAGAAGGTGGGCTATGAGATGAAAAAGTAAAAGAAGCAGGTCACAGCAATTGTCACTGGGGATCTGATACACCGAGATGTATGTTCGTACTGGAAGGGATGAAATGGCTGAGCTTTTGGAATACAGAAATCCTATTGCTTCACCTGTGAGTGCAACATGAACATGTGATCTCACCACAATCCAATATGAACAAGCTGATACTAAAGACATCAGAACTATTCTATAGAGTTGAAACTGCACCGATGATGAAGGAAATAGTAATGCTTATGAACATTTCTAGGGCTGACATACACATATGCAGTGTATTCTATTGAGAATATAAAGCAGCTGGGACCCTGGAAAAAGGTGATAAAATCCCTGAGCATGTTATAGTACCTTTCCATCCCTCACGACACACTCCAGGCAGCTGAAACAAATGTGCTAGAAACAGTGAAATGACTCATACTCCAGCATTAATCGCTTCATAATAAAAGACCACAGGATGTTACTTCTTACTGTGCAGTGAGTAGTGACTTTGGTGCACAACACACGTTCTTGAGTGCAGGGGGCCAAGTAGTCATGCTATTGGATTCAGGATAGGCATGAAGGCTTAAATGAAACTGTTGGTCTTCCAGGGATGAGCCAGGAAACATACTCAGTGGTCAGGCATGAAAGGCATATGTAGAACAGCAGACTGGCTGGCAATGGCAGGAGACTACTCTCTAATGACATCCCAGGCAAAGTACTCTATTGAAACTGAAGAGCAGGAATTGCATTGTTAGAATAAATTACAATCCAATTTCTAAAATCTGGATTCTCTTTTTAGATTAAATCTTTGTCTTAAAGGGCTATTTTTTCCAGTAGTTATATAATGCAGTACTTAAAACAGCCAGGAGCCAAAGACTGCTGGAAAAAGCCAGATGACTACTGACTTTCAGCACAGAGAAAGCTGGGCAGAAATGTTGACTCATAGGTGTGTCACTAAATCACTCTGCCAGCCTGGATTGTTCCTCAGGTGATGCAGTCTGAGCACCACACCTGTCTAAAGGCTGTACTTGCACAGACAAAGAAATATGAATCCGATTAGTTCATTAAGAGACAAAGATTGAGAGGGGAGATGAACGAATTATTCTCAGTGTTCATAGGCATGAAAGAGGGAAGCCCTAGGAAGACAGAATAGCTGGTTAAGGGTAAAGGACAAGACTGGCAAAGGAGTAATTGTTTGTAAACTGGACATGAATAAATTCAGACTGGAAATTAGAATGAGTTACTCATCAGCAAGGAGTAGCACCGGTAAAAAAAGAGGCCTATTGTAATTTAGTAAAAAGCTCAATCAACTGAGGAAGGGACTGCATTGCTTAAGATTGCAGGAGACAGATTCAGAGATCTAGGAGTTCCTGTCTCATGCTATATTCCCATATCTTCAAAAAGGGAAGACCAGGATCTGCATTCAAATATACTAACTGCAACCATCTACAGCTGTTGGTATTGCTGCCAAGACTGGTCTGTAATTGGGATATTTATATGTACAAATGACCACTTGCCCAGCTATCTTCTTGTTTGTGCAACCATGTGGCTTGCACATACAGAAGTGGTTGTGCACTCAAATAGACATACACAGTGCTGTGTGTATGGAGTCTGTGGAAGTTGTCAGCTACTTAAAAACATCTCAGAGTGAACTGATTAAAAAGCTGTGTCTGCTATAGCTGTTTCAGTGCTGAATCCAGCATCGCTCAGCATTGGCATGTGAGATACAGGCATTAATGAACCTATCTGTAACATATTAACATCTCAGAAATAAATATTTTAGTGTGGGTTGGTTTGGCGCTTTTTTTCTCCTTTTTTTTTTTTTTCTTTTAAAAGTCTGCTAATACGGAAGTTCTCTCCTATGCCTGACTGCATGCCTGTCTAAAAGAAAACATTTTCCAAGATATCTTTCTTTTTTTTTTTTTTTTTTTTTTTTTTTTTACCAAAACAGCAGGAGGAAAACTTGATTCTATGCTTTGGGGAAAGACAGACTTAACATGCTACTTCAGCTAACCCCAAAGTCACTGGGAGCGAAGACCTCAGAAATCTCATGGGCTCCAGTTCAGCAAAAGACTTTAGCACATCCTTAACATTAAACATGTGGGCTGTGCCTTTGAAGTCGGTAAGTGTACTCACATGTTTTCGTCTGCTGCTGGATTGGGCTTTGACCACCTGTTTTTTATCTCAGCAGGACAGAGCATCCCGTCATTCCTGATATCCCCTTACTCATGCTAGTGGTTCCTGGGCAGTCAATAGGACCACTCAATGCAGACCATGTTAGGACCACTGGAGACACTGAAAGCTCCGTACTGTTTAGCATTCTGCTAGGGCTTTTTTTTTTGTTCTTTTGACTGATAATTTTATTTGAGTTGGGTTGCTCCAGGGATTCCCGGACTCTTCCCCTCCAAAAGCCAGACAGACTAGTTAATAAACATTCATAATTGCAGGCAGTCCAAGACACAAATTAGATTATCCTTTGTAAATGCATTTATTCACTTGCTCGAGTCAAGCTTCCATTATTTTGTTTTTCTTATATCTACAGAAGAGAACAGGAATCAAAACCCTCAGCCCCTCCAGGCTGCATATTCACTACTTTTTCTTCTCAAGTGCCAAAATACTCAATTTGTATTTTCTTCTGCAGCCTGCAAGGAAAATAAGGTAATGGAAAATTAACTGTAGTGAAAAATCAAGTGCATATAAGTGCAATCTAATGAAGAAGATTTATTTTGGGTGTCCAGAGATATGACTGCTAATTTCCTCTTCTGGGGCCCAGACTCTGAAAGTACTTTTCTTTTGGGGAATGGCTGTATGCCAGTGACTGGTATCACTGGCTGGTTGTGCCTGTTTACTGCTTGTGGCCTGCCAGCCCTAACATTTTCCTGTATTTACAAACAGAGTCCTTGACCTACTTTTGGAGACTAAGGTCTGAGTCTCTTCTCAGACTGATTTTGAAACCCATATTGTTTTATTACATTTGTTGGAGTAGCTGCTGCTTCAAAGTGACGTGTAAAGCAGAGAGGGGAGAAGACAAGAAGACTAATGGAGGCAACAACTGGGATTTCGCTAATAGTGTTTTTGGGTCTGGACACAGTTCCTCGTTCTCTGTCGTGCTGCTGCTGCTATCGAGTTCCATGCTCTGTTCTGCTGACTGTCCTGGATATTCGCATTGCCTTATAATGCCATTGACAGATGCAATGATACATCCTGATGTTGGCAGAGTTAGGTCTAATTTTAGTACCTAGAAAACATCATTGAGAAGGAGTGAATTTTCAGAGAAGCACAGATTCAGGATATTGCCTTTTCTTCTATGTGTATGAGAGGAAATGACCATTGCCCTGGATCAAATTTGCAGATGCTTCCCCCTGGAACATCATTCTTGATAAATTTGTAATGACAATGTCTCATTTTCCAAGCCTACGTTTTCTTGGAAGAAGTAATGTCACTCTGGGCCATGGAAAGTAATCTGCCTGGGTGGGAAAAGTAAAAATTATACTAAGAGAAAAAAGAGAATAAGGATGTTTACGGAAAGAATCTGTATATGAAGAAGGAGCAGGACCTGTGGCTTTTCTCATTTAAAGTTCTGTTCTATGAGATTTTGATATTTCTTGTGGCTAAAATGTTAGCCATCAGACACCATCTTCTCATAAACAAATGGTAACGTAAAGATTAGGCCTTAGACTACTTTAAGTTACAGCGTTAAGAAGAACAATCATAATGGAAAAACAGTAGTGAAAAAAACCCCAAAACAGATTCTTTAAGCTCATCTGTCTCTTCTTTCATTTTACACCATTTCAAAGCTCATTAGAGAACTTTGGAGAAGCTCAGAATTCAATTGGTCCAGGATTTTATGAATTAAATCTGATCATAAATTTTTTAGTTTTAGAAACTAAATGCCAGCATGTTGTTCTAATTTAAATAGCACACTCACCCAACAGCCCTCACTGTGCTATGTAAGCAAACTTCATAATCATATCTCAAAACTAGCTCAAAACTAGTAACCATCTCATCTCTCACCCCTCTGTTGATTGCAGTCATACTGATTTACATCACCAGTCCATGAAATACTCCCATCTCATGACAGTCATCTTAATTGAGAAAGCAGAAGCACAGGGATGATATTGGCTCAGAAAAATGGAGACAGACAAGTATGAACTTTCCATTATTCTGGATGCTGGTTATAAATGTTTTTCCTCTTCTGAACTTTGACTTGTCATGGTTGGAAAGTCATTATAGCAAGTAGCTGCAGATGCCATTCAGTGCACATTGCATGACTTTTGGGCTCCTCTTCCATAACCTTCATTAGAATTTCAGCCAATCTGTGTAATCATTTCTAGTCAGTCTCATGATTTCCATCTGCAAAAGATGGACCTCAGTGTCCATCCACTACAGCTTCCCTAGAGTGTGATGGTGATGTGCCAAACCAAATATAGTGCTAGATTAATTCTAATTTTCCTGCCACTTTACAGAAAGTATATTTGCTTTCAAAGTAGTTTATTATTTCTGAAAAGTGACAGATGGAGTGACAGATATCCTGATGCAAGTCTTTGACCACATAACAGAAAGAGCATGTAGCAGCTCTACAGCTACACCGCAACTTCCTTCAATCCTGACCTGCCTGTTATAAAATTCTAGGGATGAAAGGGAATTCAGTTTTCATGCTCATTTAATTTTCACCTTCTCTGTTAGGACAGACTAGAAGGATCCTTCTTTTGGACTTTTTAGCTTCTCTTTGAACTTGACCCATGAAGTTTCATGACCTTAGTCTTATTGAACGAGCCTGACAATGAACCATAGAATCATAGAATCACATGGGGTTGGAATGCACCTCTGGAGATCGTCTAGTCCAACCCCCCCACCAGAGCAGGTCTACCTAGAGCATGTTACACAAAAACTTGTCCAGGCAGGTTTTGAACATCTCCAGAGAAGGAGATTCCACCACCTCTCTGGGCAGCTTCTTCCAGGGCTCTGCCACCATTACAATAAAGAAGATCCTCCTCATGTTTAGGTGTAATTTCTTATACTCAAGTTTGTGCCCATTTCCTTTTGTCCTGTCTCTGGGCACCACTGAGAAAAGACCAGCCCCGTCCTCTTGACACCCTCCCTTTAAGTATTTGTATGCATTAATTAGCCCTCCCCTAAGCCTTCTCTTATCAAGACTAAAAAGACCACTGTCCCTCAGCCTTTCCTCATAGGAGAGATGCTCCAGGCACTTAAGCATCTTTGTGGCCCTTTGCTGTCCCCTCTCCAGCAGTTCCCTGTCCTTCTTGTACTGGGGAGCCCAACTGGACACAGTACTCCAGATGGGGCTTCACCAGAGCAGAGTAGAGGGGCAGGATGACCTCCCTCGACCTGCTGGTCATGCTTTTCTTGATGCACCCCAGGATGCCATTGGCCTTCTTGGCCACAAGGGCACATTGCTGGCTCATGGTCATCCTGTTGTCCACAAGAACTCCTGGGTCTTTTTTCTCAGAGCTGTTCTTCAGCAGGTCAGCCCCCAACCTGAGGTTATTCCTCCACAGGTGCAGCACTCTACACTTGCCCTTGTTAAATTTCATTCGGTTTCTCCCAGCCTGTCCAGGTCTCTCTGGAGGGCAGCACAGTCTTCTGGTATGTCAGCCACCCTCCTTTTGTGCCATCAGCAAACTTGCTGAGGGTACGTTCCATCCCTTCGTCCAGGTCATTGATGAATATATTGAAGAAGACAAGGAACACGGAATGACATGGAAAGACTTAGGGCAGAACTGCAGAACATTTGGTTCAGTGGAAAGGTGTAGAGGTCAAAAGAGACTGCAGGCTTGTTACAAGAAAAAAATGTGGTACATTTTATTTTGCAGGCCCATCCACATGTTTCTAGATGCTTTGAAGGGCTTGAGGAGGTCTATAAAACCCAGACTCTTGCTTTAACGTTTAGCCCCTCTAAAACGTTCTTCTAATTGCTTTAATCCCTTTATGTACTACTTCTTTCCATGGTGGATCCATGGTGGATCCATGGAGTTACAAATATTTTAAAAAGAAAAAGTCTCCAAATGATTGCATCTTTTTTTTTTTTTACCTTTTTTTTTTTGAAATTTATTTCAGTCTCCTTGGATAACACTGGCAAGGAAGAAAGCAAAGGCAATGACAAGAGAGAAATTTCTGATCAAGTTGTCTGGTCAGAGATCCCTTCTAGCCACCCACTTTTAGTGGGGAAAGAGGACAGGAGAGACTGACAAACCCAATAATAGGCAATTGGCTTTTCAGTATAAGAAGCTACACAATGTAAGGAAGTTATATCTCTATCTGATATCAGATGGAGATCTGTGAGAAAGGGTGTCGGCTTGGTCATACTGCATGTATCCCATTTCCCTCCAGGAAACTGACAGCAGTTATCAAGAGTGAGACAGACATATGACCCAAATGACACAAAATACAGTGTGATAACACTATTTGATTATTTTCTAACTTGGCCAAATTGGATCACTTCTGCAGTGGAGAGTAAGAGACTAATTAACGTTCTTCTTGTGAAATGTGATAAATCAGAAGGAACATGTGGAAGACCCAAGAGACAAATCGCACAATTTTTCTATACAGAGACAGGTAGCAGCAAACTGGGCAATGACAAGAGAGCAGCTCATACACTTGGATACTCAAGGGACAGCAGTTAAAATATAAGTTCATTTGCTTCAAGAATGGGACATCACCTGAACCATGTGTTCAGCCTAAGTTTGATGATACTTCATGTAAGACCAAAGCAGACACTTTTTTTTTTATTTTTGAAATTGAACCTTTTCCCCAATGGTGTCTTATGCTGGTAGATATTGATTAAAGTCAAAAGCCCTAAATTGAGATAATTTTATCATTATCAGTACATCAAATTGAGTACTCTTGTGGAAATGGGTGGAAATGGAAGAAACATTGATTATTTATTATTGGTAGTAGTAGTTTGCATGCTTTGGTTTCATAATATTTATTCTCTGAAGGTTATTTCAGTTCCTAAAGTTCATTAGGAAAAAGGAATGACTTCCCAGGTGATCAAAAGCAAAAAATTGAAATTGTAGAAAAATATCAGAGCCAATTCGACAATTTGAAAAAATGTTTACATCAAAGAAATACTTAATTTTAATATTTTCAAATCCTTGTAAATAAAAGTTAATCTTAATTTCAAAATTTTCCAACTAAATTTTTACTTTAGAAATGTAAAAATCTACCCTAAAATTCCTTTTTCTAATAAGGTCTTAACTGTCAAATTATTTTCTTTTTCCTTCTCATAGGTCCTTGCAGGATTATTTACTGTTTTCCATTATGTCTTTCTGTTTCATCAATGCTTCTACACTGTAAGTCTCCCCTAGAACAGAGAGTAAAGGTTAGTGAAATATTCTTCCCTTGCAGAATAATTCTTGCTTTTTGTAAATTGTCACATCTTATATGAGGTCTATTCCTACATTGCTAGAATTTCTGATTACTTTCTCTGTTTTATAAATAGATCAAAATGCTCATGCCAAGTCTGCATAATACATTTCAAAAGGGTCATTCAATATCTGTTAGAATAAAAGGAAGTGAAATTATATTAAAACTCCTAAAAGGAAAAGATGTCTAATAAGCATGATATGTTTATTTGGGGAATAAAAACTATGAAGACTGTAAAAATGAGTGAAGTTAAAGCCAAAATATATCCAGAAACAGCATCCTGAAGAATCTGAAATATCTGCTTGAAAAATTATGTGCAATCTCATTTTAGGATTTAGTTGGCCAAAGTTGCCTGGCTGCTTCCTGGGGATTATTGACTGCAAGTCTCCAGTGTCTCACAGTGACATGATTGCCACTTCTCTGTTTAGTTAATTGAAGATTTGAGTAACTCATGGTAAAGAAAGGAAAACACAAAGAGCAATTGTCTTGTGGTTGTTTTGCGGTGTGGACTTGAAGGGCCATACCCTTCGAATGAGTTAACACCTTGTCCCCAGAGTAACGAAGGATAAAAATAAAGATCTGAACAGTATTGTTCTAGTTGAGTAAAATTAGAAGCCGTTTATAACAGCTCTCACTCCGCAGTGCTATTGTTAGAACTTGTTCACTTGCTGAAGTGTGCTGCATAATGCTACAGCATGTGCTCCCTCCTCAGTGTAAGAGCTCTTTTCTGATAGCTTTCTGCAGCCAAGAATGTGCCATATAAAATGAAGCAGCTATTAAAATGTGCATGAAAAAACAATTTGCTTTATGCCTAGTTATACCTTCAAGGGTGATGGTTATCAATGTATTTAATCTGAGTCTCTGTGTCTAATCAAGCACTAGAATGCAAAATGGTTGTAAGAATAATAAAACTATGGCAGTAGGGAAGCCAATGGAGACAATTCAATGATTTGCTGAAAGTGTGTGGGTATTGGAAGGGGCGGGAGAAGGAGAAAAGGAAGAGAAAAAAATGTGAAACAGGGTTATCCTGCTGTTCATTCACTTTTGAGTGTGGCTTTTGCACAATTTGCATTAGCCAGTTGGATGATCATAACAAACTTTGCAAGGAGGCAGGGTTTTTGTACAAAATTATCATGAACTGTAACCCAGACACTGTATTGGTAGCAAACATTCAGGACCCTTCCTCTTGTACATGGGTTGGGGGGGAGATTTCTTCTTCCACCAATTTTTATTGAAACCATCATTTATGGTTCGTCGTAATAGACTAGTCATGGTAGAAAGGGTTGAAAAGCCAACCTTTCATCCCTACATGCTTACTCTTCTGGACCTTGGATTAGCAATTACTGGCATATTTATGTCAGTAGCAGAAAGTATTTTTTTGTTCATAATGGTACTGCATATACTACTGTTTCCCTCTCCCTTTCAAAGAAGTAGGCTGTGCCATGTGTTAGTAAGCTACAAAGTGTAAGGGAAAAAGTTAGGAAGGTAAAAGAGATCATGCACTCTTGGAAACACAGACAAAAATTCTAGGCATGGAAAAAATGTACATCCCCACAGGAATTTATTCTCATTTCAGCATGAGTGGGATTTTCATGTCAGTAATTCTATATTGCTGCATGCACTGAGAGAAACCTGTGGATTTAAATAGGCCTCTAGAATCTTAAGGCAAGAAAGAGTAAATATTTGGTGGGCTCTAGGGAGATAAACTTTGCAGAGACATCTGAAAGGAGAAGGAAAACATTCAAACAACACCAACCTTTCCTTTCTCTGATCCTTTCCCTTCATTTGGACACTCCGAGTGATAGTCTGTAGCAGCATGAGGAACTACTGGGAATACAAACTACCTGCATATTCCACAGAGAGTCAAAACTGAAGACTTCAAAGCTGTATTTGAACCTACCAAGATGACTAAATAGCCTTAAATGCCTACCCTGGCATCTGTTTTCAAGACCATGAGCAGCCTTGGAGAAAACCTATTACTCAGGGTGTCTTTCAAAAAGAAGACAAAAGTGCATTTTTCTCCTTCAGGGAGTGCACAGGGATTTAGGATCTGGGAGCCCTAGTAGGTGGCATGAATCACTCTTGGCTTTCTGAAATCCAGGCACATGAGTCTACTGAAGGGGCCACTAAGTCATGATGTTGCCTCAGAAGTCAAACCAGTTGATCCTCTGGGTGGTTGAAAAGTCAGTGGAGAAGATGCAGGTGGACGTTCATTCCCAGCTAGCTCATTGATTCACACAGTTGTCACTGAAGGATCAGAATCTAGACATGTATGTTTCTTATGCCAATAATACATCTCCTTCTGCTCCTTAAGACTCTGTAGCTTACTTTGAACTTTCATTATATCAGGTTTTTTTTTTTTTTTTTTTTTTTTTGCAAGTGATAATTAAAACAGTAAGTACCTGTGTCTGGATTTAACTTTAGTGGAATGATTTTCAAAGAGATACAAATCATATTTCCCTTTTCTAAAAATAACATTGGCGGAGGGAGACCTGATACAGTCTCTGTCTAGTATTATAAGGTCTATACAACAAGCTTTGATTTCCTCTACATGGAGGAATAACCTGGCAAAATTCAAGGGAAATGCAGCCACTGACTGGAGGAATTTCTAAGGCATTTGCCTCTCACTTACTGAAATGTGTTAGTCCTTGAACATGGTTTCTTCTTTGAATGTGGTAATACTTAGAGCCTTGTGTTGCCTTTGATCACATACTTTAATCATAGAAATTAGAGATGGAACAGGCATATTCATTCATCTAATCCATTTCCTGCGGCTGCAGGATTGGTCTGCAGTTTATTTTTGAGGGCTTTCTAGAGCTCACATTTCTCCCCGGGATCAATGCAAGTTCCTCACCCAGATCAAGGGCACTGAATGGCTCATAACTTGTGAAACTCATACTGAATTGTATGTCGTACAATGTTGGGTTGTGCAAGTGGTGAAAATAATGGAATATTCTTCTTATACGTCTCCGAGCAAAGCATCTGGTAGAGAACTAGGCATAGTTCATTTATGCAGGTATTAGCTGAGTAGAAGGGAAAAGATATCACAACTATTTTTCCATCCATTCAGCTTTCTAAACACAAGTGGCCTCCTGTGTGTTTCATTTGTCTTCTCTGTGTAACATTTACAGTCAGCTCTTCATTCCTCATCAATGTTTCTCTCCACGAAGGGATGATGCAGTTTTATTTCACTGATTTTTAAAAATAAAAATACTAAATTAGTGTTTTGGCGAGTGAAAAAAGGGTTGATTTTTAACCAGACAGGCTGGTCTCATTGTATTCCTGACATGTTAACATTTAAGAAAGGATGGTCATAAAATTTTGCATGATGAATTTTTAAGTTTTGGTCTTTGAAGAAATTCCTAGTAATTTCCCTACTGTCTATGTTAGAGAAACTAAGAAGTTTTGCCTTTGGGTCTCTGGTAAAACAATATTGTCTAAGGCAATGATCATGCAGTAGGGGCTGTTTACACTTTTTTTTATTACCGAATTTGTTATAATCCCCGAATCTTTCCTCCACCCAACATCCCCCACATTAATTGTTGCTTCAACCTCAGAAGGTTCTGATGATTTGCAATATTCCCCTGGCTTCCATGATACAGTCTATCTGGCATTTCCTTTTCAGTACAGTACTCTTCAAAGTAATTAAAATATAAGCCACAACATGAAAAAGCCTGAATTCAGCTGTCAGGCATGTCTGCATATCATGGCACTGGTCCGACCTTAAGCTTCTTAAAC
This sequence comes from Scolopax mira, assembly GCA_004320125.1. NCBI lineage: Eukaryota > Metazoa > Chordata > Aves > Charadriiformes > Scolopacidae > Scolopax > Scolopax mira. Next base: position 94,957 of record BJBW01006322.1, on the reverse strand, counting down.
GACGCCCTGCCACAGAGTTCCACAAAATGGAAGATTGCCAAACTGTTTTTAATTCATATAATTTAAACTCGGTGGCATGAATGACTAACTGCGAAATGTAGAAAACTGTCGAAAGAAGTCCAAATACTTGCTGAACTACAAAATCAAATGTGACTTTTCAGCTTCCTTTGTGGTTTGTAGTTAGCACTCATTATCGTGTAACAAAACATTGCATCTCTAGTACCTGCTGCTTATTTAATACAGGTAGAAATGAAGCCCTCACCCTCATCCAGAGTGGTGGCAACACTACATTTTCGTCAACAACAGGAAAAAAAGCAGTAAGTAGTAGCAAGCATGGAACTGCCCCTGCCCTAAATGTATTTTTAAGTGGGCATCTAATGAACAGGACCAAAGGAATTCCATGGTGGAGGAAGTCTTAAAATAGTATGGTTGTGAGTTGAGCTGTACGAGGTATTTGGCTGGCTCTCAACCCACAGAAGCCAAAGTGTCACACAACAGCCTAGTGTTGCTGGGGGCAGGTCATTGTTAGTCCCTGCAGGAAAGGGATTAACTAGACAATTGCCTTTCTGCAGAGCAGAAACAAACTTCCCCATTAATTGCTACCAGCCTCTCTCTTCCTGCTCCAGTAGGTTATTCTGGCTTCTTTCACTGCAAAGCCTTTGCCACCACGCAGACAGTACCTATGGGCACAGGAGGTGCTTCCCAATTAACTCCTTCTGTCTTTGCTCTTCTGCATCACAACCTGAGGCAATGCTTGCCTTTTAGACGTAACACAAATATCTTAAGATTTACCAAGGAATATTGGTTATTCCTGTTACACAGGACTATCACACACTGTTACACAGAACATCACTATGACTGCTGTAACATAGCATAAACTTATGTTCAGCTCCAGTGTAAGAGAGACCTGTCTTTTATCATGCCTTTTTCAAGGAAAAAAAAATCTACAATATTTGGTTTATTTTTTTCCTGAATTAGCCTGAATTCCAATTACAGGAACTGCCATCCTGGAGCAGACCAGTAAACTAGCTGAAGTTTATTATTCTCCTTCCCTCCACCTATAGTCTAGGCTAGACACTTCTCAGGACAGGGATGTTGCATGCCTACAGAAATGCATATTTTCTACCTCTCAGCTCATTGGCCACTTAGAGACAGAAGTCAGTGTTTTACCTATGTGCCAAGGCACAAGAATTTTGTAGTTTAGGTTACTACTACATTATTACTGCTGAGAAGCTGGCATTTGGGCATGAGAGCTTTTTTCTTCTTCCTGTGTTAAACAAATTAACGCTACACTTTTTTCTCCAAGTTTGGTGGGGGGGAAAGTCCAGTTTAATCTTGTTTCATTTCTTGATTTTTTTTCTCTGTATTCACTTTGATAGGGATGACTATATCTGAAACCAATCTTGTTATTGACATCTTTTCTCTTGCTATTACTTTTAGCAAAGCTTCTAGCTACTCACAGTGGTATGTGGAGTATTTAAATATTTACCTTTCCTGTCTACTTTCCTGCCTTCATATACAAAACAGGTTTTTTTTCAAATATTAAGATATCTTCCTAAGTAGATATGTAAAAATATTCCATTTCCTCATCATACTGCTATTAAAATTTGCCCCTCTGTGGATCCAGGGATTTTCTGCATTTTCTAGACTCTTGCTGTCACTCCAAGCAGGTTGCTGACACTCTCCTCTCTCGCAATGCTACACTTCTTGAATTTCTCCTGTCATACCTTCAGAGATTCTAGTAGCCTTTTTCATCCTTCAGTATTTTTCACTAATGCTTATGCTGTTCTACTGATGTTTTTGCCTCTTCCTCAGTCTGTATCAGCCCTCACTCCTTATTTTCATATTCTTCTGTAGGTCATCTTCGCTCATCCACAGCCTGTGGGAGCGGGTCTTCTTATTTCCAACTGTTTAAATGATGTGATCACAACTACACATTTGCAGAACCTCTCCTGGTTTTATATATTAAGCACCTTTTCTCTCTTCTCTCAAAAACACGTGACCCACTCAGGCTCCCTGTGCGCAGTTACCTTCCTGCTGAGCTCACTACTGGGAAGGGCAACAAGAAACAGAAAAAAAATGAAAAGCCAGAGGAAACTTCTTGCTGAAGCTCATTATACACCATACTCAGGAACCATATAATAAGAACTTTTTATCTGAAATGCTATTAATATGTTCAGTAAAGAACACAAACTCTTGTCTCCTGAAAGTGTTCGCGTGTGTTGCCTGAAATGTGTACGTTGATCCTGATACTTTGGAGGAGGAAAAGTATCCCATTTGGGCACATGATCAGCTCTACAATGCTGCAAAAATTAGGATGCTATTATTGATTATTACATTGCAATTCTTACTGGTAGCTGTGTATATCCCATTTTTAAACCAGTTACTTACAAAATATATGCTAATCACAGTTTAGAAAATGGAATTAATGACAGAAAATATGAATGTCTGGATGTCTGCTGAAGTTTTGACTCTGCTGGGATGTCTTTTTAGTCTGAAACTGAAGCCTGCAGAAATTGAATTTTTTTTTCTTTTCCTGCAGAATCATGTAGCATTTTTAGCTCTTTGGTTATTTGTTATCTTCTGAATGCTCTATTTTGTAAGCACAAAATTGATTTTCTACATGTATGCTAGCATGAAGCATGAGTTCCTATGCAGAGGGAGTCTAAACCAATAACTTAGATAATTTATGGGTTCAGTTTCTGTATCATAACAGCTCTGTCAGATTAAGGAACATTATTAGTGGAGTACAAAACTGTGCACAATTAGGATTCAGTTATTCTTAGTATTGCAACTGCTTTACAAGACCATATATAAAATAATCAAAGAAACCTAATAATTTATTTCCAGTAATATTTTTTCTGGAAAGATAGAACTGTTCTCAGGAGTACCTCTAAAGAATTATATTGTTGCTTAATTAAAATAGATCTTTGGCTGCTGGTATGATTTCCCCCCAAGTCATGAATTCATTGATTAATTGATTTTAGACATTATATTGACAAAGAAAAAGAACATGAATACAGCACTTTAGTTTCTTATAAGATTTTCAGTGCCAGACTCAGCTACAAATCTTTTCATTCTTTGCTCAAAGTTCAAGCCCATGGTAATAATGTAGGTGTGTCAAGGGGCTCCCACTGGCCCCAAGCAGTTTCTGGCCTGTCCCAAGGAACTATCAGTCTCATTTCTATTACTGTGGACAAAACTCTGTGATGCCTTTTTGTTTATTGAATGGGATAACCTAGTGTTGAAGTTTACATAGCTACATATGTATATGTACACTACATACATATACATTTCCATATGTGTATCTATATTTATATATTGCCATTGCTGCTGCACAGTAGAAGCATGAAATAGCATGTAGTCCTGAAATGCTCCTTAGAAAATAGCTTTGGATGAGCAATTGGGAAGAGCCAAGCACCATGTGTAGTCGGAAGAGAGCACAAAAAGGAGTACTTGGCAAAAGTGAATGAAGTAGGCCCTTTTGCCCAGGGCACCGGCTGCCATCAGTGGGGCTGTGGGAGAGAGAAGGACTGTGTTTTAGTGGCTGACTTGCCGTCAGACATGCATGTAACTTTAGAGAAGCCAGTATCTCACCAGCAACTTGTCCTGCTCATTCCAAATGCTATACAATATAGGAGATTTTTTGTGGTGGTTTTTTTTTTTTTTTTTAAATTTTTGGTTTGTTTTTTCTTTTTTTCTTTCTTGGCTCTCAAGAAGTCCCTGTGGTCGGGTCTCTGTAACCTTCAACTTGACCACCTCCACCAAATTAATGTTTTCCATTGAAGGGAAGCCTGCAGCAGAAACCAATTGCCTGGCCCTTCCTTCTGAGTTCTCACAAGAGAGAACCAATCTGTCTGTAAATAAATGAAAAAACTGAAGGAATTATAAGTGAACTTTTGTTAAAGCATTTGATACACTCGGTCATGAGCCTTTTCTGTAAAGAGTAATTCATATTTGCTTGTATAAATTATCACATGGATAACAAACCAGTGGAAAACAAAGTGTGGCAAAGTTTCTGATCCTGATACAGAACAGTTTAAAGTCTGCTTTTCATTTTCAGCTTTATTAGCAGTTCTATTAGCAGAGGGGCCATTAAAATGAATGCATTAGAGAGAATGGTGTGAACACTATTGAGGACAGAGATAGAAAACAAACCTATAAACAAACAATGTTAAAAACCTTCCTTGAAAAAGAATTGATTATTAGACTATTTAAACTGATTGCTAAAATGGAGTCAGGAAGCTTGGTTTTTTTAAAAATTATTATTCTGGATCAGATTACGGGAAAGCTGTGGGGATAAGCTTCTGGTTTTTACTTTTTGCTCTCCTCTGGACTGTGGGAGTGGTTCATCAACTCCTAAGAGCTTGACCAAATTCACTACTCCTGCGGGGGCCCTGGATAACAGGAAGCATTCTAGAAATGGTTTTTCATCTTCAGAATTGGTTTTCAGTTTGTTAGAAGGCAATGAAGTTATTTTATGGCCTGTAGAGGAAGGGGAATGGGATATAGCATCAGCATGCTGTGGACTTTTCTAAATGAAACATCTTGGATTACAGAGGGCAGAATTCAGTGCCCCTTGTGACCCTCACGAGTCTTAGTTTCCCGTTGCCAACCCAAGGGTTATCAGTAAGAAGGTCTGTTTGCACTGAGTTAAAATGAAAGTGAGACTTCTTTATTGAAGGGAGACTTTCCAGCATTCATTAATCTAACAAATTGATTCTAAGTTTGGTCAAACTTTGAAGCATGTCACAGTCTCCCAATTATCTAAGCCGCTGGTTTCAAAATTAAATAATAGACTTTTTTGTTCTAATAAAGTCTTATGGAGAACGATGCATGACAGCAGGCAGGCATGATGTGTCTTGCTGCATATCTGAGAGCGCTCAGAGAACCCCAGCACTGAGCCTCTGTTACCACAGCCCATAACCAGAAATTTGCTGTGTTTTACTTCTGATTTCGCAGGGCAGAGTTGGGAAGGTGGAAGGAGGGAGTTGGCAAAAAGAGCATGTGGGCACCAACCACTCATCACCTGACTCTGTAGCTGCTTTGAGGCCTGGAAGGGAAAAATTCTGATCTGAATATATATTTTGTCACAGCTATATGGCACCAAGAAATCACTAACTTGAGAGAAGAAGCTGTCAGCTCCTGCTAACATCTCTTATTTGGCCCAGCAGGTTGCTAACCACTGGATAGCATGACCATCATTTAATGATCTATTACCTCCAAGTACCTCATGCTTTTTGATATTTTTTTATCCTCAGAAGTCCTGACAGATCTTTTAAAGTCTGCCTGAAGGGCTAGATCATGATGTCCTTACTCATAATGACTGATTCACAATTTGTTCCTTCCAAATTCTAGCCTGCATCTACATCCTGTAGGTTTGTGTGGAAGGAGTACAAATTAGGAGTTTCTGAAGTGACTGGGGCTTTACAGTAAATATGCCAATTTGGATTATTGAAATTCATCAGCTTGGAACACTTACCATTCCAATTGTAGTAAATAATACTAACAATAAATAGCAAGATACAACAGCATGTAAATTACTATGCAATACTTCAAAGGCAGTAAGCTGTGAGGCACTGTGCCAAAGATTAAGGAAGAGTGGGTTTTCTGAGTGTGAATTATTGCCCCATAATTCATGCTCTGGTATACAATGCAGAACTTGTAAGATCATTAGGCAAATGAGCTTTTAAATATTGCTAAATCAAATGCTAGGTTGATAATGTAGTATGCTAGACTGGGATTCCTCCTCCCTTTCAATTTAGAGCAAAAATATAGGACAAATTATCTTTACCAACTGAGGAGCATGATCCTTTTGTGTCTGGACTGGCATGGTTTAACAAGACATGAGTTTAGGTGAAACCCTCAGCCTGTAGACATTGCTGGAGGACAGAAACTTTGGAAATTGAATCAAATTCTGTAATTTGACATTGTTAATATACAAATCCTATAGGGTTTCAGGGTTATGTCTAAACAAAAAACTTTGACAGTGGATAGCTGTCACAAAAGCTTTATAATTTAGTCAAATGCGATGGTATCTGGCCTATCTTTAAAGGATCCTTTTGGTCTTAGGCTCTAAAGTTTTGAACTTCTTGATGTCTGAGCTTTGTGACTTTACCAAACCCGCGACTGCAGTCACATCTTTTTACTCTGATGAAGCAAATTCAGACTGTGTTGTCCTGCATGCTCCCAGCCGGAAGAGGGAAATTCAGTAATGATGTCCCACCTAAATTAGAAGGCCTGTTTTATCTGTGTTTGGACATAACGGCCTAGATCCTTACAGGTGTTTATGAGCCTAATTTCTACACACGTATGCAATTTCTCACAAAATTAGGCACTGGTATTTTAGAGTTTGTGTTGTTGAACCAGTAGCAACATAAAGCTCTGTTACAGCATTTTTCTTCTCTGTATCTGAGCTGGCCTTTAACTTCAGCCTTTCTGTTGTGGAGATCAATTTGGAAATATGCTAAAGAAGAACTTCCTTTGAAAGCATGTTTCCTAGTTGGTTATGTAAAAAAGTAATTTTTGACTGAAAAGATCCTTCCATGTTCTCTAGCTGATCATGCTGGTAAGATTTGATCCACATTTCTGCTTCACTTTTTTTTTTTTTTCCTCATTAAAGCATCCTGCAAGGGCTCTCTCTCTCTCTCCAATGCAATTAGCAACAAGACCACACTGTCTGAAAGGCAATATGCACCCATGAAGATTGATGTTTCTCAGGCTTCATATGTCCCTGCCCAATGGAATGCCATTGATTTTAATTTTGAATGCACACAGAGCAAAAACTATGGGTCAGTTTTCAGAGCTGAGGTGCTTCTGCTTGGTTGAATTTAAATTCTGCATGTGGATAATAAATGTGAACATGAAGCAATATTTTTTATTGTCTCATTCACCTTCCAATTATCTTCTTCCAGAGTTTAAGAGGCTGGCAGAAACATTCCTCTTCCCCTCCTTTTCAAAGGGCTTGTGTTTGCCAGAAAAAACAGAATTTGACATTTTACCAATGTAACTGAGGGAGAAAATGGCAAAATTAAAACAAGGCTAGGTTCACTCAGAGGCTACACTGATACTTGAGGGCAAAGAAAAAAATTATTCAACAGGAACTTGAAGTACATAAAACAATAAGCCTGAGGTCCCTAACAAAGGCTTCTGGCACTGACATAGTGTAAATAGTAAAGATTAATAAATGGGATTAATTAAATTGGACCCAATTTTGTTATAGAATACTCTGAAGTATTCACAAAATTCCCACTGTCCCCTTTTACAAACTTTAATTGTAGAAACTGAAAAAGCTATACTATTTCAGTAACTGAAATATGAATATAGTTGAGAAGGATAGTCTACGAATCAAGGCACCTTTGGGAAACCATGAGAATAGACATTTATAGTCCAACTGTTATTGAGAAGAAAGTGATAACAAAACTGTAGAAGTGATTTAAATCACTAAATCATAGTTTTCTTATGAAAATTGTTGCATATAGAGGCTGTTGCTTATAGTTCTGAGAGAAGATCTGTGTTTTCTCATCATAACAGAACATTTTTTCCCTGTCATAGTTGGTATTATTATTCATAAAAGGATTAAAAGTGGTATACTTACATCTTATTTGTTGAAAGCATAATTAAAACACCTTCAGGTAATGTCTCTGTGCCTTTTTTCCTTACCAATAAGGAACAGGTAACTGAACTAGCAAAGCATCCACTGTAACATTATTGAGTATCTTTTGGGGATACTAAGAGACAGGCGATGCCCTGGAGGAGCAGAGAAGAAAGACATATACTGTCTGTCTTTGAGCAGAGAGAGAAAGAAGACGTGAAAAATTAAGTCCACCTGGCCTCATATCAATACTGGGAAGGATACTGAAACAATTTATTAAGTGGTCAATTTATAAGTACTTAGATGATAAGAAAAAGCCAATATGGATTTATCAGGAAGAAGAATGTCAAGTCATTCTAATTACTTTCTTTGACAAGGTAACTGTTCTTGTGAATAAAAGGATGTAGTAGATATGATATATATTAATTTTGCATCCTCCTACAACTTTTTTTTTTTCACAAGCAAATTAAAGAAAGCTTAATTAAATGAAATAATAAATGAAAATGAATTAAAAATGTAGGCTGAAAATCAATGTTTGGGAACAGGTATAAGTAGTTCACTACTGAAATGGGTAGTTGGTAAATCTGCTCTGGTCAGTGTTTTGGATGACTGTCATTACAAAATCTTATATGTCCTGAGAGTGGACAGTGATTTGAAGGGCTTTCTGAGGTGTAACTGAATTTAAAAATTATTGTCAAAAAAATGGAAGAATGATCTGGTACCACTGAAATGAGATTCAATAAAGATTATTGTGAAGTGCCGTTTCCAGGGAGGGACAATCACACACAGAGATACAGAACAGGGAGTAACTGGCCAGACAGCAGTGCTGCAGAGAAGGAGTCGAGGGTGATAGTGGAGTACAGACCAAGTATGACTCAAGAACATAATGTCTTTTTTGGAACAGCAACATTATTCTGCGGTGAATTCAAAGAAGTGCAGCGTGTCAGACAGAGGTAGGAATTCCACCCTACTTGGCACTTTGAGCTCTCAGCTGGGAAATTCGACCCAACGCTGGGCACCAACGTTTCAGAAAGATGTAAGCAAGTTGGCCAGAGTCCAGAAGAGAGCAACAGGAATGATAAGCGGTTTAGAAAACATGACCTATGAGGAAAGATTGAAGGAATTGGGTTTGTTTAGTCTACAGCAGAAGAGCCTGAGAGGGACATGATAACAGTCTTCAAGTATGTAGAAGGTTGTTGTAAAAAGGACAGTGATCAATTATACTCCAAGTCCACTGACAAAGCACAGAAAGAAATGATTGCTTTAATTTGAAATAAAGAAGGTTTAGGTTAAATATTAAAAAAAAAAACCCACAAAAATCAAAATCCTTTTATCATTCTGAGGATAACTAAGCACTCGAAAAAGGTATCTAGGAAATTTTGAGCATTTTTAAAGAGTTGATGAATAAAATAACTATGGGCCAGAGAAAATATAGGTATTTTCAAAGCACAGGGATGAATTAGGTAAATTATTGGGGCTCCTTTTGTGACCTATATATAAAGAATTGCAAATCCTTATTTAAAAACAAAACAAAACCCAACTGTGTGTATAGTAAGCCATTAATACCATTGTTATCAGAAGTTTTTATAAGGTTAAGTAAATGAAACATTTAAAGTCTTAAGTTTATATCTTAAAGCACAAAGGTCATCAGTGACCTGGTGGGTGTATTTATTTTCCAGAGAGCATTAACTTATTTTCCTGTTTCTGAAATACTTGTAACTATGGAATTGTCCCGATAGAATAACAAATATGAAAAAATCACTATCACCATCTGATCGTCCCAGTACGCTAGCAAGGAATATACCAGTTAAGGTGAGCTAAACCTAGACTGTGTGTTGCTGAGACAGATAAGCAGGCAGATATTCCCTTCTGCTGATTCTGCTTTGAGAGTGCTAAATTCCAGCAAAGAGTTGTCAGGACAGGTGAGAAAAGGTAACACCTGCAACCACCACAGAAAGATCTGCCAGAGCTAAGCTGACAAAAGCTTATGGCTGAGTTCTTGCCATAGGTGCAGGCAGTATAAAACCAAGCTGCTTAACTCTCTTCTGTTGCTAGTTTTACACCACGCAGTAGGGTTGTTTGTGATTTATGTTACTGAGCTTAATTTCAGCTCAGGCTAGCTAAGGGAAAATAGATACTTAATTTGTTACAGGGTGATTAACTACACATGGGTCTAAAAGGAACCTCCTGGATCACGGAATCCAGGCCCATGTTACTGCAAATTTTCAGGTCTTATAGTTCCATCTATTTAATGAGAACTGTCTTAAAACTCACTATGAACAGCCGTAAGAAGTTGAGCCAAGCACCTGTCTAGTATTTCCCAACTGGGAATGCTGGTCAGAAGCAGGGAAGGAAGTGATAGACACCTAAAGGAATGTATCTCTTTTTAGGCTGTTGCATTAAACTGATGAAACTATTGGAGGGAGACAAACAGGTTAGGAATGCATCTCAATAAAAAACAAGTAAGGGGCATGAGAAGGAAAGTTTTGTTTCTAGCTGAGAGGTAGATGACATCAGCTACTAAGAGGAGCTGGATTTTCAATGATATGTACATCGCTGCACTAATCCACCATGATCCTGAAAGCACATTTCAGGTACAGCACTGCAGTAGCTGTCCTAGTGGACTTTCTGCTCTTGCCTTTCTGACCCTGCTTGAAACCACTCACTGACTCTCATATTTCAACTCCTTTCATTGTCTGTTCCTTCGTTGCTATCCCAAGGCCAACTTTCTCCACGTCTTTATCCATATTTTTCCTTGATGGTCTCCCTAGACTGTACTTCATTCTCCCTCCTAGTTTAGCTAGCTATTCCTTTCCTCCACATGGGTTGCAAAACACTCATTTTCCTTTTCCATGCTGTTTGGCATAATCTCCTTCTCTCCAAGAACTTCAGGTTTCTTACCTATCTTTACGCTGATATATATGTCACGGGCAGGGACCATTCTCTTGCCCCTGTTACACAGCATGTGGTGTTACATCTCCTTGGAGCATATGGTTTCCCAGTGGATCTAAGATATAACTATTATTTTAACTGTATTCTTCTCACGTATGTTGAGTAAGGTGAGAGCTGTGTTTCTGCCCATCAGAATCAGGGTTTCATAGTGAGAATTGTGTTGCATGCCTTGGTGCAAAGGCGTCTAGCGCTTTGAATGCACAAAGGCGTTGCAGATGGGAATGCTCCCTGCTGCCTGGGCTCTCCCATTAGTCATACCTGGACATTATTACTGAAAAATTGTAGTTATGACAGGCCAAAACCGTGTCAGAAGAGGTACTAATAAATAAGCAAAATGAATGATCAAAGTCCAGTATTCAAGTTCAGTCCCTGACCCTAGTTTATTTAGCAGTATAGTTATAGTCTGTGTTTTGGACATGGTGTACGAAGCATTATCTGTTTTATTTTTGCTGATATGTACTAAGGCAATGTGTAATATATCAGACACTAACATTTTTAAAGATATTTTCAGCCACCAGATTTTTTTTATGACAATAATAACGATAATTAAGAAATGAGTGCCAAAATGTAGCTTATGTTTTGCATGTTGTAGCTATTCTCCAAATCAGGCAAATGTCCTGTGCTAGGAAATAAGAACGAAAGGGTGGCAGAGTTCATGGACAGTAACTCTTGCTTTGAGCTGGAGACCTCTCTAGACATGTTTATTGTAATTTTTTACTGATAGAACTGCAGGTTTAGCAGCAAAATAAAAAGCTGTCTTGTTTAAAGGAAGATGTAACTCATTTTATGAACAAGAACCGCAAACAGCTGCTTCCATATGTTGCTACTATCAGGACAAATTCTTTGTTAAATGGCATCTTTAAGATTAAACTGTGTGCTGAAAATAAACACAACAAAAGCGTGAGATGATTGAGGAGAACAGTGACCCACTCCAGGAGAAAATACACTTTGTTTCAGCTGGTGATGAATCTGCATGACCCAGACAGAGCGTTCTAACATTGACTATCACTGCATTCTGCACTATTTTGACATATAATATAAATGTCTGTGATAAGGGGTAAAAGGCACATTGGCCCATCTGTGCTAGCTTTAAACCTGTTTGTCCAACTTTACTTTGGGATGTTCTAATCTCTTTTCTTTTTTTTTTTTTTAATGTGAATTTTTTTGGACTTACTTCTTCTTTCTGTAGTAGCTCTATTAGAAGATGTTTTAAGTGCAACCCTCTGTTAGCCAGATTGAAACACAAAGGTGTCATCATGCTCTCTTTGAAGTTGAAGTGAGACGCATCTGCCTTGAATGTGAGCAAGATCCAATCACCTAGGCAAATGGTTGACTGTTCAGATAGACCCAAGAAAGCTAAGTATGGTTTGAAACCTGCTGTAAAGGAGACAAATCTCTGGCTTCAGTTTTAATAATGAAGTATTTTCCCTTCATAACAGCTGGAGTGTGAATCTCCTGCCATCACTCTCATGCTTCCAGATTTACTTTTAATCTTATGGATTTTTCTTCTCTAACAAATCCATAGAGAAAAGTGATATTTCCAAGCCCTGATAGGGCCATCTAGTTCTTTAAGTTTCCTTCTAGTAACCTCTGATCACCTGCTCCATGCTAAACTTTCATACTGTTGTCTCTTTATGGCTTTCTATGCCTTGCTTCAAAGGGTTTTGTAACACAGCCTAAGGAGTCATATATGTGTGGCAGATAATGTGCTATCATTTGTAGATCTTTATATGTCTTTTATATGTACATCTTTTACACAGGAAAAATTTTGTTTCAAAAGAGCTGTTTGAATATTAATTGAAGAATGTGTGGGAAGGCTAGTGTATGATTATGAATGCTTGTTCAAAAATGTACACACAGCAGTTAAATAAGTTCCAGGATTTTTCTTCCAGACCTTTTCAAAAGAGAACTAAATTTGCTTCTGCATTATTGGTTTGCAATATTTCCACAATATAAAGATTTTATTTTTTTTCACTTTGGCAGGTAATGTTTACTTTTGTTATGGATGGATCGGAAATCTTGAAAAGATGAGCCACCTACTGACAGTGCAGAGAGCCTGAAATAATAGCTCTCGTGGGTTTGAGTTCCCATTTCAGCATTACACTGATTCCTACACTGATGACGGCAGCCATCTCGGCACAGTACTCTGGACTGTTTCTCAGGTCCCTCCCAACCCTGCATTCTATGGATCTGAGATTTTGGAAATGCTGCTGGAAGGAAACCCTTCCTCGGGTGTGCTAAAGGCACCACTTTACACCATTTAGCCTTAGCCACAGTATTAATTCATTTTTGAGATGATCACAAGCAGCATATTTATTACTATGAGTTTAATCATCCTGCTGCCTTCTGTTTTGCTAGGTTTTTGTTCTTAATCATGTTGGACTTTCTGCATGTCGTATCTGTGCAATGAAATGCATGTAATTTACAATCCTTCTATCTGAAGTGAGGATTCAGGCTTGTGTGTACCCAAGCAAACTGAGCAAAGGAGAAACCAAATGTTAGTAACTACTGCTTTTTGTGTCTCATACAGAAGATTTATCTTGATATACAGCTTTGTGCTGTTTTAAACAGGGAAGTGACATTTAAAAAAATCCACTTTGGGGGATGTTATTGAAAGAACTTAAATGCATGTTATGGTTAACTTGCCAAAGCTACTAGAAGTAAACACATCCTTAATGTAGACTAGAACGTCTTCACATAAAACTCTTTCCCACATCCCCCTCCCTCCCCTTCACCTCCCAAGTTTCATCCTAGCCTAAGGCAGTAAAATCCGTAGGGTGGGGGTTTCCTTAAACACATTGTATATGAGAGTATGTGACTTATCATCTCTGTGCTTCATTTACAGTGAGACTTAGCAGCTGCTTCGCAACCATGTGATACATTGAGCTTTGTATAATAGTTCACTTGAAGGTCTTTGCACAGTTCAGGCATGTCAGCTGAGTACCTTCAAGCAGTGCAGGGACTTGTAATTAGAGTGGCCCGAGGCTCCTCGCCTTTCTGAGGGGCTTTGTCTTCCCCGTGGATCCCAGTGGCATCCTGTTTCCAGAGGCTCACCATCCGAGCGCTCCAGCGCGGGCTCGGCGGGCGGTGGGGGGGTCCGAGGTATGCCAGGAACTGAAAACAGGTATGAGAGTTCAAGCCTAGACAAAGGTCTTGTTAGTCATTTGAACACAAAGCATGCAGCACCTTGCCTCTCTGCTGGATCCCGCAGCAGGTAAAGAAAGAACCGCCCTGTGCTTTACCTCAGAGGAGTTATGCCCCGGTCCCTTTCCAAAATAAACAATCCACTCTGTTTATCTGTAGTGACTTTTGTCACTTTAAGCAACTTGGCTGGTGCAGACATTCTTGGGAGGATGTCAAAGGAAGAAACATACTGTTTTCTAAGTCGGCCTTTTAAATGACTCCGTCACTCCTGCAATGCTCTGAGTACTTTATACCCTGCCTGGAAGTTCCCATCCATTTTTCCCTGAGCATTTTTGGAAGCAAAGATTGAGAAATTTGGAAGGGATAGACCCTGAACTTCCTATTTCTGCCTTTCCATTGCTGTCATGCCCTAAGACAGATGGAAAAAAAAATAATAGAAAAAGAACAAACCTGAGATTTTTATACAAAAGAGTACACTTTGGCCACTCAAATTCGCAAAGGCACATTGAAGCCCAGAGGATTTTAAACAGCAAAAACCCAGGACATTGCTAAAACAGCTGCTCTAGGAAACAGATAATTTGGTTGTACTTCATAAAAGGGTCCCTTTTGATGGTTGGGGTAGGAGGAAATGTTCCTCACAAGTATAAGCTGTTTTCACGTGTTACCCTCCTGCACTGGCTCTGTAGTGAGTATAAATCAATGTATAAGGAGTGACGGGTCTAGCTGTAAGGCAGCATGTTTACCTACTCTTGCACCTCTCTCTTGTGGCTCACTGAGGGAGAAATATTTCTCGTGCCCACACTCACCGCTACATGAGAAAGCAGGATTTTTCCACAGAGGTGCAAGAGAGTCACCACCATGTTGGGCCACCTCCTACGCACCCACTGCCGGCTGCCCCTGGTTGTGCCGTCCCATCACTGGAGGGATGGAAGAGTGGTGAGTGCTCACCAAGGTGACTGAAGGTGGCGCATAGGTGACCAGCCCCCTTTTAAAATAAATCTAAAAAGCTGTCGTTTTTTATGAATGAAGAAACAGGCCCTCTGTCAGTGTTGCCAGGAGAGAGCTGGCTCTCCTTCGGCCTCCCTGGAAGAGCAAGGCTGAGGACGCCGCATGCTCATACCCACCACAACATGTAGCCCTTGTGGCTATATTCCTCTAAAAGAAAGATGGACCACCCTCTGGTCCCAAGCCTGCTCAGCTGTCCTCAGAGTAGAAGGCCCTGGTGGGATATTGCTCCACTAGTAAATGAGATGGTTCGATTAAAGAGAAGTGGATTGGCTGCACCGTTGCATTGCAAGGCTGGTCCCTGGCTCTGAGCAGTGCCCACCAGCACTCTCAGACAATAGCCAGGGATGGTCCAGAGGTCATCATGGCCCTGAGACCATTCCCAGTAGGCCAGATGGGTGCAGCCTCTTTCTTCTGGTGGGAGCATGATGGAGTACTCTTTCTTGCCAGTTGGCCTCAGTGCCAGAGACCAGTCCCAGGCACGCTTAATTACCAGTATGCATAGCTGGAGTTTGCACCCCTGTGACTCAGAGAACAACCTTAGGTTTCCTCTGGGCTGTGGGATGTCCCTGTGACCCTAAGACATAATTATTATGTCACTCTTGGTTATTCAGTTCAAAGTATCTGGAATAGTTGAGGGCTATGTTGCAAGTTAAAAGCAGTGTTTTCATAGCACAGATGGGATCGATATGCTGCATACCCAGAGGTGTGCCACCAGGGCATGGGCCCTGGCCCTAACACAACCTCCAGCAAGCAGGGCAGTGACAGGGGACACTGACACACCACAGACACACCAAGCTCCCTTCAGCTTTCCTTGCAGTTGTCCGAGCTCAGCTGGCGAGCTGGGTGACACTGGTCTGACATCAGGTTCATGTTGATGGTACTCCAAGCCACAGCTGGGTCTGCTTCCAGCAGAATTGGTTAATTGGTGCCCAGAGGTAAGACAAGAGGAAATGGGCAAAAACGTGAATATAAGACATTCCACCTAAACATGAGGAGAAACTTCTTTCCTTTGAGGGTGGCAGAGCACTAGAACAGGCTGCCCAGAGAGGTGGTGGACTCTCCTTCTCTGGAGACATTCAAAACCCACCTGGACAAGTTCTTGTGCAGCCTGCTCTAGGTGGACCTGCTCAGGCAGAGGGGTTAGATTAGATGATCTCCAGAGGTCCCTTCCAACCCCATGTAATTCTATTATTCTGTGAATTGTTTGCTAGAATAAAGCTTGCTAATTTAGTACTAAATTTGGAGTGTCTACATGTTGTTTTTGTCACAGCAGTCTAAACAGACCTGAGAAACGTTCAGCAAGCTTCCTTGGGCTTTTTCTTCTGTCTGTAGAAACTGCAGACTAGAAACAGCCCAAACCACTGAGACTGTTCAGCTAGACCTGGAGTTCGGATACTGCAATTCGCTTGTACTAATATTGTTATTTATATCCACCAACAATACCCAGTAATATTAAATAGATTCTGGCCAGGTAGATCCCTTGTAAATTCAAAAATAGGGAAGCCTGATGAAAAGATTTCCCTGACTGTCCCTCTGGGTTTGTAACTAAAAGTTTTGACTTCAGGCTTTGCATTCTCTCCAGTATTTTGAAATCAGTATCTCCTTTTATTAACCTGAATGTTCTGGAGCTTACATAATTACCTATGGTATAAGAAAATTGTTACTTGGCCAGTTTCCCTCTTAGAGGTAATATTTTATGAAGTTCTACATATACAGGGCTGAGTTGCTTCACATTTTCAGTGTTCTTGGAAATGAGCGTTGTATCAAACTCATCACAGAATTAAACTTGCAGGTTCCTAGGTACAGGGCTCATCCAGCAAGCTTGTATCCAGCTCATCTTATTTTAACACTGAACATTCCTGTGATTGTGCTCTGGCTGGTGTCAGTGACAAAACCCCATTGACTTAAAGGAAAGTAGGATGGGGCTCAAAATGCTAATTCTGTTGACTTTCTTAATGGGCTTCAGTTTAACCCTACAGCACGGAACACTGTTACGTTTCCTGTGGCCCAACTTTATCTCCTCATCTCAATACTCCAAGTTTACATGACTCTCCTTTTCATCCCATCAACAAAGAATTATGCTGAATTACAGCTTTGTTACTAAAGGGGAATTGTGTGTTTGAGGTATATTTTTCACAAGGCATTTTGGCCAAGTGGATGAGGTATTAATATGAGAAACTATAAACAAATCTCGGTTTTCTAAACTGCGGATAGAGTGATTGGCTTAATTTGTTTCTATACACTGCCATCTTGAAAACTAAACTGAAGCATCCAAATTAAACAGGAGATGTAAATATTAGCCAGATGTTCCCTGGTGTCAGAGCCCTTTTTTGTTTCTTTTTTTTTCGATTAAATGGGTACACTTTTTTACATCTAACATAATGACCTATGTTTTAGATTTTGGTCCTGGCCTAATGGCTTTTTATCATATGATTATGATATCATCCAATCATGTAAGCGTCATGAGATGCTGTTCAGCTTTGCTGAAGCACATGAGTGTCAAACTGCTTAGTTTAGGCTGAACCATTTGTCTGACTGTCTTAATGTGGGGAGTGAATGTGCTGTTAATTTAGGAAATGCCAGCTGAGGCTGAGGGTTTAGTGAGCCAAGTAAAACAGAGCACTGACCACAGATTGAAACATTACAGAGTTCCTTAATGGTTCTGTCAAAAAGAAATATAACGCTTTTTTTTTTACCCCTACAGAAGTCGCAATATTATTCTGGTGCAAGTAGCAACCAGTAGGATTTTAGCATTGATAAACATGGATGGAAAAGATGGGCACTTGACTTAGCTTTTGGTTAATGCTTTTTCCTGAAGACATTTGTTTGAGTTTGATGATAGGGAAGCTTTTGGTACCATTCCTAACATTTAACATTACCAGGCAAATGATTGCAGCTACCAGAAAATCATGATTTAGCAGATACATATGAAAGACTTTTAATATAATTAAAATTGTAAGATTGACTTTATGGGTTTAATGCAAATGAACAAAGCAAAATGGCATCTCTGTATTTTTTTTTTCTGTTACTTCTAAAATAAGGTCTTTTTGCTCAGAAATAAGGTCTTTTTACGTTTCCCTCAGTGCAGGTCTGGATTTGTGAGATACTGAGAGTGCTTGAATCTCCTGCTAAGCACTGACAATTAAACCTCTATGAATTTGGCCCTAGAGCTTGAACAGTTATGGGTTCTGCTGAGAGGGTTTGCTGCAACAATCCTTACCGTAAGACCCCTTTGTTCCTGAGCTGCACATTTGCTAGGGCCCTTGTCCTCCCCTGTCTTTTGTTTCAGTGTTGGTTTTTGTTTACTGATCTTTTCAAAACATTGCTGTGCTTGGCTGGGACAAGAAATTGTTTTATGGTGTCTGCTTAGCACCCTAAGGACTTTGCTAGGCGAAAGAGAGAAAGCTTAATAAATAAGATTGTTATTATTGTTCTTTATCTATTCAAAGCTTTGTTAGAGGAAAGAGGCTTGCCTGTGAACTCTCCTCTGCAGAAATTCTCATCACTTAGGACATTTAAAAATAGACTGGACAAAGCACTAGGGAGCACGCTGAAGAGGGCAAGTCTGCACTGTTAACGAGAGAGACTAGATGACTTTCCCATATCTATCTTTTTTGTTGTAGCAAGGTAATATGCTACCACTGTAGCCTCTAAGGCAACAAAATAGAATAAATTAATCTCAAATGTGCATCTGCCCTGAGATTTCCACCACAGTCAAGGAACTACACTGAAAATGTCATCCGGAAATGACCAATGAAGAAAATTGTCATTAGTGAATTGCAAGATATCCTTCACAGTGAGGCATACCAGTGGTTGAAAGTAAAGCTTTGAAAGTCCTTCCAACTTCTGGGGAAGCATATCCCAAATCATCCTTATGAAAATAATGTAAAGGGTCTCTTCTCCTCTTCTCAGACAAAAGATGTGAATTGCTGCCAGTGACATTGTCTCCATCCATCTTGCTGATGTATGAAGTACCCGGTCCTGAAGACAAAGGAGGTGGAGGCCACTTCCGCTCCCAGAAGGCTCTCATCACATTGCAGTATCAGGCTTTATTTTGGTTTATTACTTTATTGTCTGGAGAATGTGAAAACGATCAGGCTGTATTTCTCATAGAAGAAAAGATGCATCCGTTGAAACAAGTGCACTAGAATAAATGAATGAATGAATGAATGAATGAATGATTAAACTCGAGAGAAGCCTTTCATTTCAGTTACTGAAGCCACTTTATATTCTTTAAAGCATGTTTTATAGCATTTAAAATAAGTAGAACGAGCCTTTAAAATCTCAATCTCCATGTTTGTTTGGCCTCATACATAAGATAAAAGGCCATCAATGGGTTTGCATTTTGAGAGGCCCCTAGTACAGTTGACTGAAAATACAGGATCTCCCTTCATACCAACAAATTAACCATTCTGAGCGGTCCCAAACATGAAAACCACCGTAGTTGAAGTGGCAAGATGTGCAGGTGCTGCAGATCAGTAACTCGTCAAATTTCTCACCACCTCCCTCTCTCTTTTCTCATAATCTCTCTTTATTTCATGTCTAAAATGATGTTTCAAGATCCTAATCACTGGCCCACCTTTTTATATGCCCAGAAAGATTTGTACTCCATTACTGGGGACTATTATGTAGTAGCTACTAGTTCCTAGGTAATCTTAACGAAAAGCACTATCACTTATTGGCTGACCGGAAGTTTGTGTGTTTAATTCATATTTAATCTTTGTTTATGGTATCTACAGAATGTTTTCTGAGATACCATGTTGCATCTTCTAGACCTGGAGTCTGCAACAACCCAAAATATAGCTTCCAGTCAAAATGTGTTTTGTCCTGGTCTTGTGCAAACATTACACAGGGAAGGAAATACTTTATTTCACCCTGTGTATAGAAACAGAATATTTGTTTTCCACTTCGTATTTTGCAATGTCTATGCAGTATAATTCTTTTTGTTAAACTTTGCATGGATTTTCAGTCATTCAGAAATAGTTCAGAAATCTCTTTGTGATTAAAGCATGATGAGACTGTCCCTTTAAGATCCTCTCTATTCTAACATTATTTCTACAATGGTATTTTTTAAAATCACAGCACTTCTGCTATCCCAAGTTTGCAATCACAGCAGCTGTATATCAGTCTCTCACTTAAGTGTTATTAGTCAAGAATTGCTACTATCACCGAACCCCTGTGATAACAGAAACTCTGGTAAATTATCACTAGTTCCACATAAAGCATTTGCAAGTCAAAGATAAATCACTGGGTGGAAAAAAGCCCCCAAAACCCCAAATAAAAAAGCCTCCAAAGACATGAGGAATGAAGGTCCTGTGAGAAAAATTGCGTAGCTATGAGATGGCCATAACACTGATCCTCGTAACAATGACATAACACTTATGCATCACCTTTGGTGGCTTCACCACTGCCTGGAGCGGAAGATGTAAAGCAGTCTCACTTACGTATCTCCCAAGAGTGCTCTGAAGTTGAACTGAGTAATGTCTGGACTGTTTTCTGAACCTATCCAAGATAGGAGTTGAAATTCATCCAGTTCCAAAAGGCCGTAACCACTTCAATCAAGGTTTTTTGCATTTCCCTGGCAGCACCTTTCCCATGCACTCAGAGAATTCTGGGGATGAATGGCAAAGTAGCCAAAGGCCACGGGCAGGACTGTGAGCTCTTAACTTACCTACACCTTCTAGTTCCAACATGCTGGACAAATGGTATGAATTATCTACAAGCTTTATTGTTGCCCCAATGCCACAGCCGTAGCTTGGAGACTGGATTTCAGAGGTTGCTCAGTATTTTGGGGACAATATCCTGGAATAACCTTCCAAACAGGTGGTTAATAGAAAAGACTGCAACATTGCTAAGAGAAGAGTTTTTCATATTTAGAGAAAAGGATTTAAAAGTGAAAGCTTGTAAGTACATAAGATATTGGTATTCCCAAGGGGATGTGTGTTTGTTTGTTGATCATTTGTTTTGTACCATATTTATACTGTCCAGGAAGAAATTCCCACTTCCTTTTCTCCCTTGATGTATACCTTGGCCTCTAGGTTGTTTATTTGTTTGCATTCCTTTGAATCATTTAGAGAGTGGCCATGGCTAGAGACAGGTGAACGGGCGTACTAATAGCAGGTTTCAGGTGCTTGCATGGCTTGTGGTCCTCACACAGCATCAAACCCACATGGCAATTTGGCATCAAAATCCGTTGACCTCTTCCCACAGGTTGCACTGGCAGGGAATTCTCAATGTTTATATTTTGCTTTCCTCTGTAATGGATTTAGCCCTCAAATCGCCTGCTGTGTCAAGGACTATGGACAATGGCAACACCTTTAGTTGACCTCCTCGTTCTCTTTTCACATTAATCATCATGACTTTTAGTCCCTTCCTGTTGCTCTTAAGTTTGCTATAAAATTATAAGAACGATTCAGAATGGATCAAAATATAGAAAGGCTTTTTGTTTGGCTGCAGTTTTTAAAAACCCCTTATGTTTTCTGACCCTGAAATCTGTACAAGAAATCCCTATCATTTGACACCTTTGCTCTCTTAGAATCTGCATCACAGTATCCCCAAAGAAAGTATAAGCCTCTTCTGCTTTTAATAAAGGAGACAAGTCCTCAGAGAATCTGGACTAGTCAAATAAGGCAGAATTAATGTATTTGTTATTACTACTGCTTTGTCTGTCTTACAAAAATATAAAAAACACCACTGACCTTAACAAAGCCAACAGGAGTTCAGTATGAGATACAGAAGATGATGAAAAATAGAAAATGTTCTGTTACATTTTGCAATGTAAAATATCATTACAAGCTTCTCTCTGCTCTATGATATTGATCATAGTCTCCTAATATCCTCTACCTGGAACTGTAATTAACTCTGCCCATCTTCATGACTGGAGGCTGCAAATTCCTCTTTAGAAAAGATGGGGAAGTATAAATACTGTCATCGTCTCACAGAAAGGGATGCATCGGCTCAGAAAATTTACTTTTATATTTGCCAAATTCACAAAGATCCCTGCAGCAAGGCCACGAAAAGATCCTCTGAGCTTCCAAATGCCATTTGACTGCTACAGACACAAAACTACACTTCCTATGACTTAAGCCAATAATCGCATCAAGGGTGTGTTTATAAGCAAGACTTAGTCAAGGCTTTTGTGAGTTTATGTCTCTGTAGCTACTAACTAACATTGAGACAATTTCTGTGGTCAGATGCCATTAGGATTTCACTGAAAAACACAGCAAAGATTTAAAAAACCATGTACAAATTGGCACACATACGCACATTAAAGTAAAGCAAAAAATCCTGTTGCAAGAGAGAAGTGGGGAGTTTTAATTTATGATAACTGAAGGAATTTGAGATGACTACCGACAGGATTTCCTTCTTTAATAAGATCACAGTAATATAAATAGAGGTGACATATTGCTTCACTGAGAACTATAAAGTCCAGGTCTGTCTTAAGCAGTCATTTGCAGCAGTAGTTTGCAGATGGGAAAATGTAGGAGTAAAGCGTGGAGCTGCAGACAAATCTTAATGTCTACACAAGGTTCCAGGCCTTAAGGTTTAGGAAGTCTATTTTTAAACTTAGTTTCTTTGAAAAACTGAGACCTGAGACTAATGCTTGTCATTATGGTATAACGATCTATCTTCTTGCCAGAGTATTTGGGGATTACGTTTCACAGAGAAGTAGAGTTATCTGCCAGAGATTATTCTTCATGTTTGTGATCTGTTTTCTCTCTCTTCCTAGTAAAGCCTACAGTTTTCCATAGTTCCTAAGGCATTTAAACCAACTGTGCAAGCGTATTCTCTCCCAGTTTTCAGCAAACTTGTCTCTGTCCAAGCTGACTGCTCCTGCTTGGGGAGCTTGGTGTAGAAGGAGCTTGTCCTTCTGGGCAATCTCTGTCCTTCTGTCTAATCTCCTTGATGGGCGGTGTGCTTAAGACTAGCCAAATGATCTTGAGATCAGCAAAGCTCATTGAAAAACTGAACCAATACAACCAACTTCAAGAGAAAACTATAGGTAAAAAGGAAAAATGCCCTCTGTTCAAGAATACTTAACTAGGTACCAGGCACTGCCACCACCAAATGCTTCTGAGCAAAGGACATGAATTTTCTCTACTCTGGTTTAATGATCAGCTTCTGGTTTCATGGAGGGCTGGGTGGGAAGGAGGTGTTAGTGCATTTGTATACATCATATTTGTATATGCAATTTTATGCTATGCTATCAGAATGATATGTGCCTTCTGGGATAGGTGACACCCTTCAAACCCTCTGGAGCAGGGAGCTAAAGCAGATCTATGAATGACAAAAGACCTGTGTGTGTAGCATATGATCTACGTATTTGGTGTATGTTATGTCAAACGCATGATCTGCCTACTGGCAATGAAAATAGCCAGTTTTGGAAAATTTTTCACATATGGGGGCTTAGGCTGATAGATTGCATCATAATATGGTAAGTGTCTGGGCACTGAACAATTTTGGTTGTGATGTGGATTCATGTGGATTCTAGCCCTGAGGTCTTAAATCCTTTCCATGAGGCAATGTGTCCTTCAAACCCCAAAGAGCCCCCCACTGTGAATCAAATGCCTCACAATGATGAAGACCAGTTTTCTGGGGGTTTATTTATAAAAAGAAATTCTTGTATCCCACGATTTATCTGTCTGTTATACAGGATGACTGAGAAGGATGCTTCACGTATAAGACAAGGAGATCCACCAGTCATTGCTTGTCATTCCCTTACAGCAGAGATGTAGAGAAACATACTTTATAGCTCTGACTATAAACCACTGGAGAGGAGAATCTGGAACAGCCAAGAGAGGTAATGTAATAAAATGTAAATGAGAGAAGCAGGTTGGTAAAAAGCACAACTGTTACGTCCTTCCTGTGTTGATAGCATTAGGGTCCCAAATACAAGTTTCTCTATTCTTATTCTACCTCTTGCTTGACATGCAAAGATTTGCAGCAATGAAAGAGGACATAGGGAGAAAAAAGCTGTTTGTAGATAAGAAGACTTGTGTACGATAGAAGCATTGTAGGTTTGATCTATCCATTATCTGCTTGGAAATAAAATGAACAGAAGAATGCATGCTAAATATGAAATGGGGGTCAGACTCTTTCTAATTTACAAGAACTGTTCCAGATTAAATGGTCTGTTCAGACTGAGAGTCTACTTTGCACAGAAAGAACAAGATAAGCACTGTTGCTATTTCTTTAAATACTCTTACTGCATTGGTTTCAAAACTGAAAAAAAGAAAATAGAAAATGTGTGTGAAATATACCTCAAAATATATTAACAGGCTAAGTGAAGTGGATCTATCAGTGGCACAAAGTAATCACAGAAAGCAACTGGAAAAACTGCAGGGAAAGTATTAGTTTTTGTTGGCTTTTTGAGACCTTGTTTTAACAATGTGCTTAATAGTCTGCCTACATTTAAGCACATGATTTTAGTGAATTGGGTCTAAATGAAATAGCTGGCAACAAACAGCAGGCTGTGTTTTCAGAAATGCATCAACAGTTGTTTAAGATGGTTATTGTTAGTCACGGCAAGGTAGCTCGCTGCACTTCTTAGTCTCCTCAATTTATTCTTTATCATGATTTGATTCTGCAAAAGTCATTGGGCTCCTCTGCCTACTTTCCTAAAAAAACCAGTTCGCACACATCTTCATCTTCCAAGTTTTGCTCTTGTTCAAATGAAGGCTGAGAACACAAAACAACTGCAATTTCACAGTGTTAGTACGAAACTTTATGAGACTGGGACCAAATCTGCACTTCTGCAGTCAATTGTGGCCACATTAGGGCCATTATCAGCTCAGGCAGTTACTGAAAACACTAAAATAAAGTTTCACACTACTTGTCCTGCTGATGTGTTTACCAGGCCATATTATCTCCTCTGCATGAATCCAGATATTGGGGGGGGCTATTATCTGGTCATAAAGAAGGCGAAACAAGTGAGCAAGAGCTACCTCCTTCCCCTCTGGCCCACCCTCCCCTTAGCTCTCCCCCTCTGATCTTCAGTGAGCTTCTTTTACATGGGGTTGAAAAGCCAAATTTAGTTCTCGGTTACACTGATGTGTATCTGAATAAACCCACTGCCATCATGGGAGATATTCTGGTTTTACTGTTACAGGAGATAGTAAGTTTTGTCAAAGACCTTTATATAGCCATATTCTGTAGTGTAAACAGCTTGCTTTTAAGCAAACAAATTACAAAATTGTGTATAGAGTAAGAGAATCCCTGCTTTTAAGCTGTCTTGCTCAGGAAAAGGAATTAAGTCATCCAACTTGATATATGCAATCCTCTTGAATTCTTTAAATTTATAACTTTCTGTTGCTGTGTAAACTTGAGTTTCCTTGTCGAGATGCTGTTCTCTCTAATTGTTTGCTTCTTGAGGATATAATTTTTAAAGATCATACTGTATCTAGTCATCTGCACCATCTGATGCAATTTAAGGGGAAAAAAAAAAAAGACTACTAAATATAGTTAACACAGCTTGGTTCTGTCTTCTTGTAACTCCCCTACAGGCAGTGGAAAAGGAGCCCAGAAAACAATTTGTTTATTATAAGCAGGTCAGTCCTCCAGGGTATTCATGGAATCACGCAGTGGGAGAGGACAATCACGGCACTGAAATGGTCGGTAATTTTATTTGTTCCACTTGATGGTCACAGTGGCATCATGCTGGCCAATTACTCTTGAGTCAGCAGGTTTCAGAGGTTAAGACCCCCTTGTGGGTTGCAGCACTGCAGGCAAAGTATTCAGGCCAGATTGAAACCGTTTCAACAGCAGAGACGCCAGCCTTCTTCTCCCTTGGAGATCTCCTTTTTCAACTGTGTATGAGACATACATGTGATAAAATAGGCATGTCTCTAACATCGAGACGGCTTAATTATTGAGAGTGGAAAAAATGCCAGCTCTAAGATAAAGAAAGGAAGAAAACCAGCCAGAGAGACAGGCTACGCCGAGGAGGCATGGAGCGAACAAATATTGCAAACTTTGACTGCAGGTTCCGAAGGAAAGATCATGTCTGGGAATAATCCTCATGCCAATAGCCTACTAGTGTTTCAAGGCTGCTGAACCTTTAACAATTTCATCACAGTTTTCTCCAGTGGAAATGGTTTAAGCTACTTCTTCGCTGATCTATAATTCTAAGGGGAAAAACAGCAGCAAAGCATTTGCTTTACCACCAGAACCTGCCACAAGCGATTGGGCAGAGGCGGATATGAAATCCAAGCTAGCAGAAATAACGTGTGTGAGTGTGTGTGTGAGCGAATTGGGCAGGAGGGTTGTCCAGGACGGGCTGAAATTGTTCCATTAGGCTTTGCCATAGATGAAATTCATGAAGTGACTCACATTTCATTTGGAGAGGGGTATGGGAAGCAAGGAAGTGGCATTTTATCCTCTAAATTATAATACTAGTGTTATGATCTCGGAAACAGGGGAGGCTATTCTCAGGCTTAAGCTCCGTTGTGTATGTGACATTTAAGGCTTAAAACATCTCAAGTGTATATTTCCTGTCAGAAATATTACGCTGTGAGAGCTATTCAGTTTCTGAAGGATTCACTGGAGAGTTAAGATCTATGCTTTAATGTTTTTTTGGCTAGTATCATGCCAGTTTGCTGTTTCTGGAAAACATCTCAAGAATCTCAGAACCAAGACATAGATGTATTATTATGATTAATAGTGGTGCTAATTCATCCAGAGCCTGTTCTTGAGAGACAGAAATGATCAGTGGGACTCTAAACTCTGATGTCTTGCTCTGCAGAACTGGATCCAATGACCTCTTGAATTGAATATAAATGTCAGGTTATTAGAATTTGCAAAACATATTGGTATGAATTGGAATGAAATAAAATGTATGTATCAGGGGTTTTTAATAATTTTATTATTAGGAGTCATTTTTCTTTCTTTGAATATGACAAATCTTGCAACTGACTTTTTCAGATCAAAAAGCGTTTTGATTTGAAACATGCTGGAGCATTGCCTTTTTGGAAGTGATATCCCAGGGAAAGGAGGAATCCAATGGAGGAAATTTTTCCTACCCTCCTTATTCCTCTAGCACCGTTTTCTATGACATGAACGCTAGAAAAATCTCACACAGGAAAGTCCTCACTGCGGTCAGCAGTGACTGTTGGCACAATGGCTGTATCAAGCCCTCTGTCCAGGCATCAGAAGAGGAGCATCACAGACTATTTTATATCAGGCACATTTTGCATTGCACCGATTTGAACATCAGCAGCAAGTTAAGCACATACTTGCTTAACCAGCTTTGCTAAGCTGCGGCCACTGTGAATGTGCAGTCATTGTTACAGATGTCTAATGAATAAAAGGCATGCAAGTCTTCGTTTAAAAAAAAAATTAAAAAATAATTTTAAGAGCTTAGTAATGATCTTTTTAAGAGCTTGGAAATCTTTTTATTTGGAAGTTCAGAATATGAAACAGAACTTAGGAGAAAGATGAGAACCAGTCTTTGTCAGTTAGGTTTAACTGCTTAATTCCCCTGCGCAGGCAGTTGACAATTAACCCCTGCATGATGTGTGCAGGGACAGTGTGTATGTACTGTCTGGAGGTAGCCCTGCACTGAGCTGCACCTAAAGTACTACTTTATCCTGGTTTTGTTGCAGCCTGTTTGCCAGCTTTGGAGTTCATACCAGGAAAGATGGTAGACAAAGAACAAACTGGGCTGTGGAAAGAGCTCCAGGAGAAAGGAAAGCTATGAGGAAAGATATGGTTTCTCTTTCCACTGCCATCAATAAAACATCAAATTGGATAGGTACTTTTCATCTGCAGAGTAGTGGATAAGTGATAGCGATAAGAACAACAGAATTTCATTGGCCTAACAATACACTTTTTAATTAAATACATGTGGTTGACATTTTGTGTTTTAGAGATGAGCAGCAATGACAGTACAGAGCTTGATGTGCTTTGGTTGCTGTGGGAAAAATAAGGTATAATTAATTGTAAATACTTAAATTCATTTTGATGGCAAATAATTTCCACTTCAGTTGATGAAGGTCCCTTTATGAGAGAAAAGACCTGATGCAACACATGATATATACAGCAAATTTGTAAATGAACAAATGAAGGAATTGGGATTTCTTGCTGCTTGGAAATGTACATGATGCTCCATTACAATGGGTTTATATAGGTTGTGTACCAAATTAAAAGACAAAATGAATGGTGAATTTGCCCAATGTATCCAAGTAAGGATAAGAAACTTCATTCACCTCTTTTAAACATTTTTGCCATACATAAATCATAATTCTAAATAAGCAAGACATGGGAATATGTTTTTAATTATAAAAGCATGAATTTTGATATCCAACTGCTTATTAAGTAATTTTACCTAATATTTTGATTTTTTCAGAATCTGGAGGATCTGGCATGAAGAAAGATGGCAACGACCAATAAGAGAGAAGAAAATGCAATAATTTGTGGGATTTCCAAACTTCTTATAGATATGTCTCATGAAAGAGTCTCTAAGATCATATCATTTGCTTCACCAAAATGAAATAGCATCTGTTGTAATTAGATACACCATGAAACGTTAGGTAATCATGAAGTATGTTTCAGAAATGTTTGTCCAAAAGTCATTACCTTTTTTGAATGATATATTGTACAAATTATTAGGGCAAAATCTGTCATGCAGAAAAGATAATTCAGCCTTTAGGTGTACTCATGAATATGCAGAAACAACCTCAGACGTGGAGAGTCTCAGCAATTTGTTGTAAACATGTGTCCTTGCATATGGGTCTTCATGTATGTACAGGTATAGATTGATAAAGATCTACTGAACTAAATGCTTTAAAAGGGAAAACAATTCAGGACTTTAAGAGACTTCAATAAATCTCAGTTGAAAGACTTTTATTTCTGAGATTTCTTGAAGCCAGTTTGATAATACATGGAATTATCCCATCTCCTACACATCTGAGACAAATCTGCACCTAGTTCCTCCAGTAAATGTCAGTTATTAGGGACTTCACCATGATGACAATAAAAAGAAAAAGTAATTGTGCCTTGCAAATGAAAACTTCTGTGAATAGCTGCCAAAGGAGAAAATACATGATTAATCGTTGCTGAAATGCCTCTTCATGTGAGGGGAAAGCACATGATTTCACATCCCAGTCACACTGGTGCCACACACATCCATGAATGCTGTTGTACCTCAACAGAGTGAAAACAAGGCCAGAGTTTAGGAGGGTTCATTAACTGGAATCAAGACCATAACTGAATTTGCAGTTTTGTGGCTAAAACAATAAATACATTTCATCAATCTCATCCAAAATAATTCCATTTTTCTCTAGGGTTTTTGCTCACATGAAAATACAAAAAAAAAAAACTTTCCTTTTTCCCCCTTTATTCTCTTTTTTATCCATAGATTTGCAGAATTCTTGTGGTTGCAAGACATACCTGGAGATGGTCTCATTTGACCCCTCTGCTCAAGCCTGGTCAGCTAAAGTAGGTTGTCTGGGACTGTATCCAGTCAGGTTTTGAATGTTTCCAAGGATGGAGACTCCACAGTCTCTCTGAGCAACCTGTTCCAATACTTTGACCACTCACACAGAATTATATTTGATATATACATATTATATAATAATTCATATGATATGATATGATATAATGATATAATCTGTTTAATACATTTGAAGAGTATCTTTGGAACTGTCTACAATAAAAGACAATGAGGTATAAGACATCATTCATAGGACTTTAGAAAAAGGTCATCCTTTTGTACTGAGTCACGCACTGCTGCGAGCGTACGTGTCTGGTTAGCCCTGGGAACTTCCTGGTTTAAGCATCACCCCACCTCATAGGATTTGAACAGGTTTTCCACCTCCAAGTGGTCTAACCACCAGTCTGCAAGGTATCCAGGTGTAAAAAGGAAAGAGAGGAGAATGGACTATGACTCATAGCACGGCAGTCCAGGGAGACAGATTTAAGCCTGTATTCTGCCTAATAGAGGTTTAAACTTGAATTTATAGCACAACCTCTTTGATGGAACTTTCCAAACTTGCCACTCAGGTCAGATTTTAAATAGGGCAGCATCTAAGTGTGCTTTTTTCCTGAAAGCTTCTGAAACCCTGTTCCTTCCCAGAACAGCTGTACAGGGGTGGAAATATTTTGCCGTTGAGCTGCAGGTTCTGATGCTGTTCAGCTCTGCTCTCCCATGAGTTTTCCACCAAAGCTTGGCAGCACAACGTCTACCTGTGGAATGGAGCAGCCTGAAAGACAAGCCAAGGACACAGTAGGATCTCTTGTGGTCTTTCCCTTTCTCTGACACACATGCAACATGTTGCAAACCACACTATTTCCACACTGCCTTTGGAAAGCACTTTCTTGACAGAAATGTTTTTGATCTTTAGCCTATGGAAAGTATATATAATGTTAACAAAATCTGGGATATAATGGCTTTGGCTAGACTCTGAAAGAAATTCACATGCTACAGTGTTTGTTGTCTCCTGCTGTAGGACAGGAGACCTAGTGAAATGTACCTTGTCTGTATGCCTGAGCTTCCCTCCATAGGAAAGTGATGTTGCTCACTGATGTTTTTGCCCTGACATTCAGTGAGAATGTAGCCAGATGTGCACGGGAAGACTGTGACTGTGGGACACACTGGGAAATGCGTCCACTCTGTCCTGTGGATAAAGGCATGAGAACCAACGTTCCTGTTAGCCATTGCCCCCTGACCTTTCCGGCATTTGTCTGACATATTCTGCAGGCATTACTTAGTGGGGAGCCAAAAAAGAGAAGACTGTGTCTATTCACTGGAACCAGGCACTTTGAAAACCAGCATAAAACTGGCTCTGCATTTGGGAGCTGAACACTGATTGTGTGCAGTGTGGGGTGAAAGGTTATAATCCACAGCTCCTGGGCTGAGGCATGGATGAAGGAGGATTGGATTTGTGCTATATATCCTTTGCATATGTAGGCAGAGTCTTATCATTCACCCTCATCTGTCTTAAAAGGTGAAAATCTCTGCTGCGCTGCCTGGTGCATGCATATGGCCCCTTGTCAGAGGGTCCGTGTAGGAGTAGGGTTGTTACATTCTCCTTGATATTCCAGAAGGTTTCTGAATGTATAGAAAATGATAAACTTTTGAAATGCATGTCACTTCTCACTTAGGTGCAGATCAAGAGTTTGCATTTATGCAATAGGTCTGATGTGATGCTGTGAGTGCTCTGCACAGCTGTATTGCTCACACCTGGTAAGACCAGTGTTTCCTGAATGTATTAGATTTCCTGAACAAACGTAACTGATATATTAATGTGCACGGGAAGAAACCTGTTTCTTAATTTTGCTCTAATGAGATTGCTGAATATAGAGAAGAAATCTAAACCCAAAACCCCATTTGTGTCCCAACTTAATTTCTGCTAGAGAAAAAGGGTAACCCAGGTGCATGGTAAACATGTGCAGGATCATTATACTCCAGTCCTGCCATTAAAGAGTCAAGGAGAAGTCTCAGCAAAGATCATAAACTGCCTGTATTCCATAAGCATGAAGAAGATTTCTTGACTAGTTTGGCAACTATGTGCTTGAATCTCCTTTACAGATGTTGAAAACTGTAGGCAAACATGTTGTCTGAGTAAATGAATACAGTGCATTCCCTTTAGGTCTGTTAGCCACCCTGCAGCATGTTGGCTACCTGGCTCTGGAAGCCAGTCCATGTGTTTTAGGTGGCTCAAAAGCAGGAACTGAATTGAAAGGAAAGGCGGGAAAAAAAAGTTATTTTTTCAGTCTTGAGAATCTCCGAAATCTTCCTAGGACATGCCACCTTCCAGTGGAATCTTCCTATATTTTTACAAATGTAATCCAATATGATCCAATAGGTTCCACATATTCTTGGATTTCGGGTGTATCTATTAGTTTTGAGAAGCTGCTGGGATGCAGTGAAACTCCTGGAATCTATTTTTACCTGTTAAACAGTTTGTTTTGCCTTCTTTTTGTCTTCACTCTTGCTGCTTCCAACACCAAAGTAAAATGCCAGTCAATAAATAGTGAAGATCTTAATTATGATGTTCTCCCACACTTTCCTTCTGTGCTTCGGTCAGCCAGAGAACTGGTTCCTCTGCTAACATTTACCACTTCCTTGAGGACTGTCCCCATTGAAACCTTTCTGAGTGAAGCAGTGCCAATATACTGACTTGAGCTGCATATCTCTTTGAGACTTGCCTGCCTTTGCAGTGTGTTGTTTGGCTGCTTGAAGGTGACTGCAAGTGTACTGGTTTCACTTGATGACTGTCAAAACTCTATTTTTTTCTGAGTAACTATAGGAACAAGAGACTCCTTGAAGTCTTTTTAATGAAAATTGACAGTTTGGAATAGAGAGGAGTGCAGAAATGTACCACGTATTAATGGTACTGCTCAAAAAAAAAATAAAAAAAAATTGTAATTTTGCTCTAATTCTATCTTTGCCTAAATACAGAAATTTTTCCATGCATACATTTGTATATACATACCCCCATTTGTATGCTTACATACATATATATGTTTAGAAGGACTTGTTTTAATTAAAAAAAAATAAAAAAAATCTAACATAGCTGGAACAGATTAAAACAGAAGAGTTTTAGTGGACCAGAAAACATATTGCACTGATAAGGATTTTTTGTTTTAAATTCAATCCTACCATAAAGTCATTTATTACCCATTGTTTGTTTTTCTAGAAAGGCCAGTGCAGCACCATTTGCTGGCTGATTGACAATGCAAATTGTCAATCTTTTTTTTTTTTACAACTCTCTCTTTTTACAATCTCTCTTTTTTTTACAACTTGGAATTTAAGACAGGAAGGCTGCCATTCACATCAGTTAAGGAGTCTACATTTTAGATCACCTGGAAAGGTTGGTCTTTGGCATAAGCAGATGGGAGGCTCAAATGCCTAAAACAAAAGTGCAACACTCCCAGCTCAGCATGGTCCTTGCATGTGTAGCTATTTGCGAAGACTAAATTAGGAGAAGTAATTCAGTTCTCCATTTCCACTAACTTACTAGTTTCCCCCTCAATGATCATTTTACATTCCTCAACAGAAACTGCAACAATACAGACTCTGCAAGCCTGGCTTGTCAGCTGAGTTCCATACACCAAAATGTGCAGCTAATCAGTCCTGGTCCAGCCAAGAAAGGTCACAGCAATCCTGCTGAACTATTACCGAGGTGTTACAAGACATGGACATTATTCATCCTCACTAAAAACAGGCAAGGAGAAAATAAAATGAAAGCAAACAGATTAACTCTAGAGTATTTGCTGCAGTCCCTCCATGAGAAGGATTGTTTCTGGCTCTTCTTCTGCTACCAAGGATACACTTTCCCACCCCTAACTCCCATCACAAGTCACCTCAAAACCCTGTCATTTAAGCATCAATGTCTGAGCTATACTTTAGGTACAAT
This sequence comes from Scolopax mira, assembly GCA_004320125.1. NCBI lineage: Eukaryota > Metazoa > Chordata > Aves > Charadriiformes > Scolopacidae > Scolopax > Scolopax mira. Next base: position 61,903 of record BJBW01006322.1, on the reverse strand, counting down.
CCTGGGAGCAAGAAGGTATGTGAGCTGCAGTGCCCTAAGACTCAGGATTGAGTCTGTGTCAGAAACTTCTGCCAAGAGTATGGCACTGACGTTTTTTTTTGTGTTGTTTCTTTGGGGTTTTTTTTGTTTTCTGTATTTTTCCTCTCTTTTTTTTTTTTTTTTAATTGCAGCACTTCTGTCCTGATGAAAACTAAAGTCTAGTTGTAGTTATATTGGCTTACAAGTTGCTCTTGAGCTCGGGCCACCAGAAGCACTACTGTCCTTTTAGAAAAAAGCACATTTTGTCAATATGAACTGGGTACATGCCAGGAGAGTTTGCTGCATGGTTACATCAGCAGAGTCTCCTGGAGGGAAGCCTCATCCTGCATACCTAAGTGAAATACTGGCTTTCTTCACAGCTGCACCAGGTTGGAGTGCGGTGGCTCCTGGTAGTATGTTAGGCATTGCTACCAGGGAATTAGAGAACAATGAATAACGCTAAAGAACAACCTCATCCAACACAGTGAATATTAACATTCACAAGAGTGGCTCTGTGTGGGGGGAGAAGATAGTCCTACTCCTAGACAGTTTGACTTAGTTCATAATCTATCTATCTGTGAAGGAGCAATACAAATGCACGGTTTGACTTTACATGGCACCTCTTTAACATACTGCTTCCTCCTTTCAAAATGAGGGATTGCATGGATACTGGTCTCTGTGTAGGTAATAAGTGTTGCAATTTTAGTTAGGGGCTCTTAAAAAAAAGTGCTACGTCAGATTCTAAAATCTTTTTCAGAAAACAACTTTCTTTACGTTTATAAACAAAGTAATGGGAGCAAGAGTAGATTATCTGGACTAAAAGACCAAAAAGTTATTTCCTGTTAAGAGTGGGGAACCAAAATCACATATATGATGGCCACACATTTTTGTTTTTATGAATGCCACAGAACAGATCTTTCCTCTCCACTAATGACCTAAGATGCAAACAAGCATATATTTTCTTTAAGAGTTGTGATACTTCTTATTACAGTGTCAACATGCAGCAGCAAGGTGCAGCATTTCCCTTCTTGAGCACATGATCTAAAAGTGCAAAGATCCATAATTTCAGAGAACACCTTATAGCTACCTTCCCATACCTAAAGGGGGCCTACAGGAAAGATGGGGAGGGCTTTTTTATCAGGGAGTGTTGTGATAGGATGAGGGGTATCAATTTTAAACTGAAAGAAGGGAGATTTAGATTAGACATCATGAAGAAATTCTTTACTGTAAGGCTGGTGAGACATTGGAACAGGTTGCCCAGAGAAGCTGTGGACGCCCCATCCCTGGAGGTGTTCAAGGCCAGGCTGGATGGGGCTTTGAGCAACCTGCTCTAGTGGGAGGTGTCCCTGCCCATGGCAGGGGGGTTGGAACTCGATGATCTTTAAGATGCCTTCTAGCTCAAACCATTCTATGATTCTATGATTTCAGGTTGTGCCAAAGAGACTTGTGAAATTTTTACTTTGTGTTTTATAAAGGGCAATATAAACAAGATGCAAAGGTGTTTACTGAAGATGAATGGAATAATAATCTCAAATATATGGGAGATCAGATTCAATATAATTTCTGCAGTTATCAGAAAATTTGTAGAGAATTATTTTTTAAAAACCACTTGAACCCACTCTAAATGATAAGTGAATAAGGTACAGTCTTTCCACCAGTGTGTTACAAAAAGCATGGAAAAAGGTGTTAAAAAAACTCTAAACTTACCACCGAATCTCAGGATTACAACCTCATGGTTGTTAGCACATCAACCTGACATACAAAGTGCAGGAATGTAGGAAAAGGCAAGGCTCATTACAATAATTCTGGTTCCCCTCCAGCCTGTGTGATTATACAGCAGGGAAAAAGGTTTACTAGAAGAAAGGACCCATAATGCTCCAAACAGGTCGGTGTTTTAGGAAGAACAAAATGCTTAGACCCAGTTCCCTTCAGTGCCTTCTGGGAGCTAAGTCAGTCTGGTAGAAAGGAAGCATGCTCTTTTTTTTTTTTTTTTTAAACTGAAAAAGAATGCTCTATCTGAGAGAAAATATGAACTTTCCTGTTTTAAAAAGCTGACAAACAATGGGAGGTTTTTTTAAGTTAAGTTTTAGGTTAAAAAAACAAATTAACCAGAATAGTGGCAGAGCTGTTTCTTAAAATATTTTACTATTTTTAATTTTATACATTTAAGTTTATATGTTATATATGCAGTCTTAGCTTGAGTCAAAATTTCTCCTCAAAGCTAAACAGTGCTGAACTTCTGAGGTTCTCCTGTTCTCAGAAGCCTGACCTGGAAGGTATTTCGTAATTTATATTTACTGCTTGTAAATATATATTAAATAGAATGCTGCCCTATGGAGGCTGATGTTCAAACAGCCCTTAAGATCTCTCTTTTTCTTCTCTTTATTTCCAAAACTCTTGTAGTCCCACCACTGTGAACATACTGACAATTCTTTGGACAGCCAGAGAATTTGGGATCAAAAATTAGGAAGTAGCCCTCACTCATGGCTCTCTGCTGTGACCACCAAGCCAGAACCTACAGTGGTGATTTTGTAACCTGTGAGGAGAGTTCACTTACCAGTGAGGGCAACTATTTTTCTGCCAGTAGTGTGAAAAGTGGGGACATAGAAAAGGAGTAGAACAATTTCTTGAAACTACCTAGAAAATGAAAGCCATTTTCAAAAAACAGACAAAACTATTCTGTCAGTAAGTCAGGGCTGTCAAAAAATCCTGACTGTTTTTGAGTGTGGGCCTTGTCCAGTCAGATCTAGTTAGGATCTGGACTGAGATGCCAAGTTGTTTCACAAGCACTACCAAAATGTCCATCACGAGTCACAAGATTCTTTTTTTAATTTCCCCAGGACATAGCAACCTGGCCCAGTTTCATGTATTGCTGATGAATAGTGAATGCTTTGCTATAAATCTTCATGAACTGTCTTCCAAAATATCTTTTAATGAAATTTAAAGATGTAAAAAATTAATGATTTAATGCTAAATATGACGTATCTTTTATAGGGAGGGGGTGATTTTTACTAGTCTTTTATGCATAATATTATTACTTTAAGTTGTTGATTAGAGTTACTTAATAACTGTCAGTTTTCATTCTCCTGAGTCTTTATTCATTGTCAACTGTGGATGATCTGCCAGCCCACATGAGAGGGCAGGTTACGTTCAAAGGAATTTACTTTGGGTTAGGGACCATGTGCACAATCTGAGCTAATTGCAGTGCAACTTTATACTTTAACTGCTTCTTATTAGCGACTTAGCAGATGTCTGTGACTTCGTACTCTGACGTTTGGTGCTCGTACTGGGAACCCACAGGACTCAGTGAGATGTAGGCACCTCTCTGTGAGGGATTTGTGAGACCAAACTCCTGCATTCCTAGGTCATGCCTTTGAAGAAGATATGAGAAGGTGATGGTCGGGAGATGGACCAGCATGCAACATGTATTTTTTGCCCAGACACATGTCTAGGGCTGGTTAGAGGACGTGGCAATGCCCGCATTTATTGAGTACTAGACACAGCAGTAACAGAAGAGGCTAAAACATGAGAAGAAAGCAGAATGTGGAGGCTTAGCAAGGTGAGGACTGACTTTCTATAGTATTCTTCAGCTAGGCAAAAAGCTCTGTTTTATTGTATGCGTCATATAAAGCTAAACTTCTGATCCAGAATGTGTAGACTTCTCAGTCCTTCCTGGGCTGAGTGGAGCTTACAGGGTGAAGGCTACTAAAAATGGTGGAGGCCATGTGAATTTGAGCTGGCATTCATATGACTGCTGGTTTTTGTGCCTTCTTTTGACAAAATGATGTAAAAATATGATAGATATAAAAGGGCATTTATTCCCTCTTGGCAAGGACTGGCAAACTGTGATCTTTATCCACCTCCTGGTTACTTAGCATACACACCGGACAAACTTCTGGTGGTGCATAGAAAGCAGAAAGGAACAAAGATGAGAGATAAGATGTATTCAACAGCCAAGTAATAGGAAAAGAGGAGGCAGATGTAACAGAAAGCAGCTGTTCTATTTTGCGATAACTTTGGTCTTACAGAGACCTGGGGAAAATAAAAGAAGGAAGACCATGAAGGAGTACGCACTTACATTTTTGTACCCAAAACAGCGAGTGAACCACATGAAGGAAAACCAGGAAAAAATATTGATTTAGATGGCATTCTTGAAGTGTTGAAGAGGTAAGTGGAAAGGAACAAGGTGACCAAACTACCAAACAAGTGAAAAAAAAGACCACTGTGCATTTTATTTTTATTTATTCTTTTTATGTCTAGCCTAGTATCACTATGTGTCCCTCAGAAGGGACAGCAATGCAAAGATGCAATTGGATTGCAGCACAGCCTCAAAGTCTTTACTAAACCATGTTTCATAAAGTGTCTCAAAAAGGAAACACGCACCCCTTTAAGAAACCCATGGTATGTAATCACCTGAAGCACCCTGATGTAGCACTCTGCAACAACTCTCGCTCTCCTAGAAAAGCACAGGCCTGTCCTCCACATCCTTCAAAGTTCCTGATGACTTTATAGAGTTCTGCAATTAATTAGCAAGCATAATTTTTGTTTGTACTCTGTTGTTACAGTTCATGTAGTTTCCACAACCTTTATGCATCCTGTCAGCTACCCAACAAGAGATTGAGTAGTATTTCATAGAATCATAGAATTGACTAGATTGGAAGGGACCTTTCAGATCATCTAGTCCAACTGTCAACATACCACTAACAAAAACCATCTCTAAATCATTCTCTAAGCACCATGTCTACCCATCTTTTAAATACCGCAAAGGATGGTGACTCAACCACTTTCCTGGGCAGCCCATCCCAGTGCTTAATAACCCTTTCAGTGTAAAAATTTTTCCTAATATATAATCTGAACCTCCCCTGGTGCAACTTGAGGTTGTTTCCTCTTGTCCTATTGCCTGTGACTTGGGAGAAGAGACCAAACCCCACCTCTCCACAGCCTCTTTTCAGGTACTTGTAAAGAGTGATAAAGTCTTCCCTCAGCTTCCTTCTCTCTAGGCTAAACAATCCCAGCCCCCTCAGCCTCTCCTCATAAGACTTATTCTCCAGACCCTTCAACAGCAGAGGTATTTCCACCTCAGCCCATCTGCAGTGCTGGATCCAGTTGTAGCCTCATTAGTACAAGGAGGACATGACAATACTGAAGTGAGTCCAGTGAAGGGCCACAAAGATGATTAAGAGATTGGAGCATCTCTCATATGAGAGGTTCTGAGACACCTCGAGAAGAAAAAACTCAAGGAAGATCTTATCAATGTGTATAAATTCCTCATGAGAAGAAGTATTAGAAGGCTAAGCCAAACTCTTAAGTGTTGTCCAGTGACAGGACAAGAGGCAGTGTGCATCATTTGAAATACAGGAAATTTCATGTAAATATAGGAAAAAACCTTTTTTGGCTGCAAGAATGATAGAACACTGGAACAGAAAATGGAACAGATGCCCAGAGAGGTTGTGGAATCTTCATTCTTGAAGATGTTCAAACACCAACTGGATGCAGTCTTGGGTAAACTGGTCTGCTGACCCTGCTTTGAGCAGTGGCATTGGACTAAGCAATCTCCAGAGGTCCTTCCCACCTAAACCCTTTTGGGATCCTGGGATTTCATTTGCACTGCGTCTTGTGCAAGATGAAACATTGAATTGGTTTTGTGGCAGGGGAAATCATCTGTAGCACAAGACATCAGAATTAAATTATCATGATTCTCATTGTCCTTCCTTTTGAAATTGAAATTAGAGGATCTTTAGGGTGCTTCTTTTTTTATATAATTTTATGGAGTTTAGAGTAATAGGCCCTGAGCCTGCTTAATGATAAAAGGAACTATAATAATCCAAGTAATAGAGTAAAATACAGAAGACAAATTTGATGGTGTCTTAATCTGAGAGGCACTTATTTTAACCCTTTGGTGAGCACGTAAGATGCTTTTCTGAACCCCACATTAGTTGGTAGGATAATTGCAGTGCTTTGAGCATAAATGTGTACTTTGTTCTGTCTTCATTTCATGTACATATTACTTCATTCTGCAGTCTCTGAAGTGAAAAAGCACACCCAAACAGAAGCAAGTGAAGAGACAAGAGGAAAACAAAGTGTTTCAATTGTTGCCTTCAGCCTTGAGAAACTCATAAATTTGACGTGTAACCGCACATGTGCTGTGGTGGTTCAGCTCTTCTCCTCACACTGAAAGTACACTTAGAGGTGAAAGTAGATTGCCAGAATATACTAAAGGATATTCATCTACTAGCTCATACAAGGATACTCATCAACATACTAGCTCTTCTTCCCTATAATGGGCAATCATAAAACCAAACACGTATATATTTAGAGTATTTGGAGTAACCTCTGGGCCAAAGTCCCTTCCCCAGATCTACCGTTTTTAAGCAACTAATTCATGAAGAGTTAAAAAAAGCTGTGAAACATGTTGTATATCATGCTAGGTTGTATCATGTATCATGCAGGTTGCTATCATGCAGGTGCCTTTAGAAGAGAGGCTGGCCTTTTGGTAGCTTAACTTTTCACTTAAAAGAATTATATTTAGCACTTGTGTCTAAAATTAAAAGTAAAAAAAGTGCTTTCAGAAAAGAGCAATGAAGATATTTCAAGCGTGGGGGGCATGTTTTCCTAAGATAGATTTAAAAAGTTGATTATTTGGATGTAGAATCAGAGATGTCTTGTGAGAAATGTAACAATGGCCAAAGAAGTTCAATGGATAGATTCAGCATGGAGGCAGATTCTCCCTCATGTCTTGAGAAAGTCAAAGGAGTCATTGGCAAGTAGCTCAGAACAGAATTCAATTTACATTGGTAAATAGCTTGTGCGGGTACAGAAGGGTATTTCTAGAGTAATGAGGTAAAACTATTAATGCAAAATGTTTTGGAGAAATATCCTGACAGCAAATTGAAAGCTGTCTCACAGGAAAAGCAAGAGAAGTTCAGCTGCCTGGGAAGTTTATGCTGCAACTGGACAGAGAGCTAGGGATCAGTGATAGAGCACTCTGTTTCAATTAAAGAGATGAGCCAGAAGAGCTTCTAGCCTTTCCCATCTTTGTGTTTTATGAGTACAGGTGTTACAGGCATGCAAAGTAGCATATCTTAATTGTCATCTCCAAACCAGACCAGTTCCACTTGTGTATGGTTTAGCATACTGTATTTTGATGAAGTTTTCATCTGATTTCCCTTAAGGACAACAGTAGCATATCCACTCATTCAAAAGTGAAGCTCTTACGCTATTTCATTTACTATGGGTGTAGAGAATTTAAAGTGTGAATTAAAACAATGGAAAAGCCTTTGTGACATGACACAGGAGAGCAAACCTAGAACTTTGAAAGTACAAATAGCTGTTGACTGCCAAAGCTTTACTCATCCACTGGTAAACTTTGCTCTGGGAAGAGAAAGCTGCACAAAGAGCTGCTGGAGCCTAAGGACTTCAAAGTGAATGACATTGAAGTGCAAATCAATACAGTAACCACATGAAGCTTTTCAAGGGTATTTGATGCCTTCATGCGTTAGTTTCAAAATGTTACCTCACAAATTCCCACTAATCCTATCTTTCTTGAACTCTCTAGCTATTTCCTGAAAAAAAAAAGCACCCTAACAAGTCCTAGGGAATTGTTGTTATAACCTTGAGATTTTTGTCAGAAGAAACTTGAAGAATACGGAAACCTTCATTTGAGCTGATCTTTTTACAGTAGAGTGCTTCTTGTAAGGAAAATGTACAAAACTTCTGTTGTGTGCCTATTGCCTACGTTACTCCATGCACTCCTGCTGAAGCACTCCTCTGCAGGAGTCAGCTGGAGGAGACAAAAAGGCATGCATGGTCTATTGCATTATTTTGCTGAAATGTACTCTTTTTCTAGATGTCTGCACCTTGTGTTTATCCTACTGCAGTCTCTTCATTAAATTGTTGGATTTTTGTTTTTGCTAATACTTGCTCCTGCTAGTACCCTAATGTAGACATAGTCCTCTTTAGATTGGACGCCACCTATTGCTCTACTAGTTTTGAGCTTTGTACTTTGTTAAAAGTTGAAAGTAGCATTGTATTACTCTAGCCAGTAATAAGGAGACATGATTTGATGGTGTTTTGATGCTTCTATATAGTTCAGATCTTGGAGTCCTTAATCAAATAATCTGAAGAAAAATATATCTTCTTTTTATTACTGGATAATTCTTTCCCGTGATATATTAGCTGATATACAGTCATAATACGTTCACTTGACAGTTCTGCTATGTAAGACATTTTAATAGAAATATCTCTAATCTTTCTGGTTAGGTTCCACTGACTTTAATGAACTTTGGATCAGGCTGAGATTTCCTAATGTCAGAGACTCAGGAAAAGTACTATAATAAGGCTGCATCCTTTCCGCTGATGAAATGCAAGAAGATTTTCAAAAATGTTTTTGATAATATATATTTCACAATGTTGTCATACTATTTTAAGTAGCAAAAAAGCATCAGTGTTTTAAAGCAGTGACTCTAGAAAAATCCTCTGTATGGTTTTAAATGTTTTAAGATGCAATGGGTATATTCCTTTCTAATGTCCACTACTCGTGTCCAGTACTTGTAAGGACTCGCATCTGAAATTCACTTTAATCTTCATTTGGTCATGTAGAGAGACACTTGCATTTTCCTATGTTCCAAAGCCCTGTTAAACCAGACACAGTTGTTTTCTTTAATTAGAACATACAACAGAAATCTTACTTAAAAATGTTTATTGTAAAAAAGTGGCTAGAAAACAACATAAATTTCACTTCACGCTTTCTTCAAGTTATCTATAGATGCTGCTATAGGCAACAATTCACTTTCATTCATAACACATTCAATCATATAAAAATAAAAATATTTACATTATATCCACATACTTTACAAAACCATCAATAAAAAAGGCACTTGGAGGGGTAATGCTTTGAAAATATTGCATTTCCTTTGTGCATTTAAAAAAAATAATTGTCAAACTCCCATGAATCCCCTCTCTTGCACTTATTCCCGTTTTTTAAAAAAGATTAAAGTTTAGAGGAACTATTCCATATGAAAAGATGGTCAAGCATGCACCAGGAATGTTTGAAGCTACAGTCATTTTTTTTTTTTCTAAAAGGCACATGCGGTTAATTTGTGGCTTTCAATTTTCCATACATTCTCTTACGAGTTTTTTTTTCCTCTCTTAATTATGCAGTTTTAAAGCATTTCAGATCATTAATGAAGGCCTTGGCTTCTAATAAAATAAAAAATAAAGAACACAGCAATGAATAATATTAAACATTTACTAAGGTAAACTTGGAATACTTTTTAAGGCACCTGAGATAAATGGTGTCTAGCAAAATTCACTTGGGTAGTATTCTTATTAAAAGTTCCACTTAAAATACTGTTTCTTTGGTTGAAATGGCTTGGCAGGAATGTATTGTTAACTTTGCAGCCTTTTCTAAGCAAGAAAAGACAGCATACATTTGGCTTCATCTAGAAAGAAAGCTGATAATGCTGCTTCCTTTAGATCTACTTGAAATGTCATGCAGGGTGTCTTTCCCCATATTTCAGAATTCACACTTAAGAATGCAAATGTGTGACTGATCAGAAACAACTTAAAGCTCATTTCTACTGACATTCTAAGTTCTTCCACTATTTTGTTTGTTTGGTGGTGTTTTGGATTATATATTTTTTTTTTTTGGCTGAAAAGCAGACGAGAAAATGCCTTTGGATTTACACTTATCATTTGGAACAGGAGTGGAGAAATTCATCGAGTCCAGGTAAACATTGACTGCATGACTCAGTGTGCTACACAGCAGCCAGATTCCTCATGTTTGTGCAGAAGAGACATTCTGGAGAAAGTTTTGGAGCAATTTTTGCACTGGTATTTCTTCACATCCGAGTGGGTCTGCAGATGAGCCCTCAGATTGGATCTGTCTGCAAAAGCCCTGTTGCAGTGAGGACAGGAAAACGGCTTCTCTCCTAAAAAGGAAACATCAAGGAGAAACAGGATAAAGCTTTAAAAAAGAAGTACATGTTTAAGGCAGGTAAAACTCACTTTTATCCTAAGAAATTAACAAAAAAAAAAACAAAAAAAAAACCAGAAAGGATTTGTTATAATGAAGAAGGTGTAATAAAGAGTTCGTCAGGCCACAGATACAACAACTTTCAGCACTGCTGACTGTACTTGCAGAACTCAGTCTTCTCGGAGCACGTCCCCGAAGACAAGCTGGTCACTCCTTCTGCATCTACAGGTGCAGGCAGCACTTTCAGGCTGAGCTCCTCCCAACACTTTCAAATATTTTCATAGGACTTTTTCTGCTTAGCGCTGTGTGAATTACAGGGGACAAGGGCTTTGACTGAAGAGCAGCAGACAGCTCTAGAGGCACTACGTTGTACCCGGTGTTATATTCAAAATCAAGTTTTTTGCCTCAACAGAAAAAAAAAAAACCAACAACCAATCCGCTTTGGTGAGGATGCGGTAGTTTCTAATACTTAAGGAGTTGAGATAGCACATGCAAAACTTGCCAACTGCTTAAGGAGGCAGAAAGCAGCCCCCTGTGCATTGCCTTTCTGTTTTGCTGCTTGATTTCAGAGTCAGCTGGAGCCTTCTCAAAGTGAGCAATTTCCAAAGCCTGAAAGTTAACATGAAATCCTTAAAGCAAAACCTTCAGCTGGTGGAAATTGGCTGAACCGTCCTAAAATTATCATGGGAGCAATGCTGATTTATGTCAGTATCTGAGCCACAGTTATGAGACCATGCTACACTCCTCCCCTCCTGCCCACCCCCAAAGAGGGTGAATTTAGCCTTTTGATGATACATTTGGAATTCTGTGGATGCATTTCAAGGTTAGTAAAGAAACACTGCTTTCCCTCCCCACCGCCCCCCCCAACCTGTGGAGAAAAATAGCAAAAGGGCATCCTGATGTTATGAGCAACGAGAAACTGCAATTGTAATGGTTGTTCTTACCAGTGTGAGTTCTAATGTGTCCTTGAAGTAGCCAGGGTCTAGAGAAAGCCTTGCCGCAGATCTTGCAGACACAAGGTAGCGTGTGGGTCCTGATGTGCATCTTAAGCGCTCCCAGGCTGACATACTCCTTGTCACAGTACTTGCAGCTGAACGATTTCCTAGACTGGGCATCACAGTGCAGCTGCTTATGTTTGGCCAACCCAGAGAAAGTTGAATAGGTCTTGTTGCATAAACCACACTGAAACTTTTCGGCTTCGATTGCATGGGGGTCTGAAAGCTTGGACTGGATTCTCTCTTCTTCATCGCTAATGGGACTTTCTGAACCACTGTGATCTTTGGAGGAGGTGTCAGAAGGTGGAGGTGGGCTGACTCTTCCCAAAGATGAGGGGTATCCGGAAAGTGGAGAGAGGTCGTTGGGTAGCGGAGAGGGTAGCAGCCCGGTTGTAGTCCACACAGTAATAGGATTGTAAGCTACTGAGCTCAGGATCTCTGGCTGTGGTATGATAGGGACCGGGTAGCTTTCATACAGGTATGGGGATATAATCACTGGAGAAAGAAGAAAATTTTAAGGTAAGAGACCCAGAAAACATTTCAAAAGGCACACAAATTAACATTTTGGGGATTAAAAGGCAGGCAAATTAAACAACTCAGTATGGTCATCTGAATATAAGGAGGATAAGGAAATATTATTTCATATATATATTCTGATGGGTAGAGACAGTGCCCTCAAACAGCCAAACCCCACTCGGAGAGCCCCTGGAAGGCAGCGTGCTGTCTCTAAGCCCCTGCAGCCTGTTACAACGGGGCAGCGAGACTTCCTGAGGGGTTTGTAGAAAAACTTTCAATTCCACCACCAGCAGACACAGAACGGAGGGAAAACTCCAAATCCTCTCTAAGCAACCGGGTTCAAGTGGATGAGCAAACTTTGTGATTCATTCTGGGCAATATTTCTCAAACCTCGCTCCTTGTAAGCAAAAGGAGGGGGGAAAAAGAAAAAGGAAAAAAAAGAAAAAAAAAAAGAAAAAGAGCTCTAGCAATGAACTAACGCCTGAAAAGCAATCCCACCCCTCCTCATCCCTGCCACGCAAGGACCACGACCCGGGAGCCGGGTTACCTGTGTGAGTGTCCAGCTCGCTGTAATTCGGCTTCTTGGACGAGTTGAAATGTTTCTTGACCAGGAAGGAGCGGGGCATTTTGGACGCGGGGTTTCTTTCTCCTTTTTCCAGGCTTCTCCCCTCCTCGCGGGTGGGTGTAGCGGTCCCCGGCCGGGCTGTGTGCGTGTGTCTGTGTGCGGCACCACACGCAGAGCGGTCACTGCCGGCGCATCCGTCCCTGTCGCGCCGCCCGCCCCGCGCCGTCCATCCACCCGCGCCCTGCGGTGGCGGTGCCGAGCCGCCGTGAAAAGTGCTGTAAATACCCACGAGTCAGGTGCAGGGGGGAAGGCTTTCCCGCTCCTCCAATCACTTCGGGATGTTCTCAAGCACTTTTTTCCAAACAGGCTGGTGGTGGCTTTTTTTTTTTTTTTTCTTCCGTATGTTCTTTTTTTTTTTTTTTTCTCCTTTTCCCCCCCCTCCCCGTTTCTGGGAGGGCTCTGCGGCTGCTGGGCGGGAGGGATCCAATCCAGCCCTGCTCCGAGGGTTTGGTTCAGGTTTCAGCTCCTCCCGCTGGAGACAGCTGTGAACGGAGGAGCAAGGGTTTTTAGGCTGCTCCGGAGTGCCGCTCTGCAGGATCTCTGTCTCGAAAGAGGTGTTCGCCAAAGTGCTCTAAAAATAATAGTAACAACAAGAATAATAATAAAAAAAATCAGTTTACAGATTCAGATGAATTCTTTTTCTCCTTCTGACAGAGACCTGAATAAGTCATAAGCACTAAAACTTTTTTTTTCCCCTCCTTTTTTTAAAGCCTGTCTGGTTTCCAGATGTGATATTAAGAATTACAATGGAACAAACTCTTCATTAAGGGCAGAAGGGGGGACACACACTACAAGATAACAAGTTAGGCGGCAGAGCTAATGGAAGCCATTGAACTGAGTGTGTGCCTGCTCCATTTGGGAGCTGTTTCGGAAAGGCTGGATGGAGCAGCAGTGCCTCTCTAACCTGTGCCCTTCCAGGCAGAAGGGCCAGTGAGATACTCTGAGTGCCTTCAAGGAGAGGGAGAAGCCCGGGAAATGATGACATTTCAAAGCAGGGTGATAAGTTTTATGGAATATGCATACTGCTTCAGACTTTTCAAATGAGGAATACTCTCTTTTCTACTTTAAAAATTTGCAGAAAGCAAAACCTCGACCTTTCCTTCCTTGGGAGTAGTTGTGTCACTCTTTTGCCTATCCTCCTAGAGCCCTGCCAAGGAAATTTTCCTAATTATCCAAAGCAGTTAAAAGATGAACAGATAAGCAAACCCCCCAAAATTATAGACTGGATAATTTAAATGTCTCTTAAAAGTCCTTCTCCATTAGTATATTTAGGACCTCTTGACTTCCTATGAAGTTATAATCTGTATTATGTATTTCATTTAGGATGAAAGTCTCTTAAATCTGCCACAGAGTTTTCTGGTTATCTAGATTGATTCAGAAGTGATGTTCAGCCACAGATAGTTTGTTTGTGTTTTTAGTTATTTTTAATTTTAAAAATATTTGCATTTTGAAAATACGGACGGCTGAACACAAGTAAATTTCTAGCACAAATTACACTCTGATTGACTCTTGGTCTGCCCTCCCTACCCCTTCCCCCTCCTCCTTGTGCATTACCTACACCTGCCTGGGCACATACCGGTATGCTGTGCGGGTGTGCGGCTCGGGCTGTGTCCTATCAGGAGGCGGCACGGAGGGGTTTTACAAAGACCACCCCCAGCCCTTTTTTTGCAGCAGGTGTTGGAATAGATGTCCAAAAAAAAAAAAATATTTAGGAAAACATCTCTGGTTCTGTTAAGACATGTAAGAGCCAAGTGCTTTGTGGAGCTGCGTGACTTCTTGCTCTCGGGGATGCTGAAACAAGTGCAGGAAAAGTTTGCCGTTTTCAAGGACTGATTAAAAAGATTCAGCTGCTCAACAGCTAACGCTGACGTCTGTCAGTGAAAGGCGTCACATGGTTGTCCGATTGCAGGGAACACACCCAGGCTATGGAAGGAAAGGGAAAGTGGCAAGGGAAGGGACTTCCCAGGTACCTGCTCCGCAGCTGGGGTGGAGGGACAGAGGCAGCTCTTCCCAGAAGGGAGAGCAGTGCTTGCAGAGACACAAGCCTTTGCTTTCCTCAACTCCACAGAAACGAAGAAATCCACAAAGCGTTTTTAAAAGGTTGCATTTGTGTTCCTGCTCCCCCCTCAGCTCTGAGAAGTCCCTGTCCCCTGCCAACTCTGGGAAAGCATTGCATTTCAGGATGTGAGGCATTAGCCTGTATCTAAATAGTCTGTTACATGAGCTGTGATTCAGCCCTTGAGCTGGTTTAAGTTTGTGTGTTGAAATGAATGGAGCCATGCAGATTTTCACTGGCTCGGGATCTGTGCTTTTGTGTGTTTGTTAAAAGTAAAGGGTCTGATTCACCAGTGAGGTACTCCCTCTCGGGGCATTTTCACCAGCGTAACACCGGAGTGATGCAGTTTAAATTAATTGCACTTATATAAATCACAGGAGCGTAAGCAGTTAGCCCACTGGCTGAGGCGATTGAAGGATGTTAGGAGTTGGATAGAAGGCATGTTATTACATGGTCCTGAAAGTGTATTAGCAGCACATACTACCTGAGTGAGGTCTGCTGTCAAAAAAAGGGAGAGTCTGCATGAGGCGTGGGTGAGTCAGAGTAAACAGGTGTCCTGGGTGTTTACGGCAAATGTGGATGAGAGGGCACCTGGAGAGGTGCAGCACCCACCCATCCATCCATCCATCCTTCCATCCATCCATCCATCCATCCATCCATCCATCCTTCCATCCATTCTCCTGCCAGAAAGGAAACACAGAGATCGAGTAGGGAAGGCGGGAGGTTTCCCCTCCTTGGGGGAGGCAGGGAGGTGCGGGGATTGCAGGGGGGTGGCAGATGGCTCTGAAGGGTCACACCGCCTGCGGGCAAAGCCTTGCTCCCGCCTCCGAAAAACCAGGCCTGGGGCTTCCCTCTCACATTCTACAAGTGGTTGGCCTTTCAGGGATTCTTTATGTTTTCACTTTGAAAGCTCGTGTAAAACTGTCCTGTTAATGCCACTGTGGTGCTAATTGCTGCTCTGCAGAGCAGGTTGGAAAAGATCTGAGCAAATCTGTTGCTGAAACTTTGGCCTGTGTTTTGCACCAACAAAATTATTAGGCCCCCAAATTTCCAAAATTTCCAAACCCAAGTTTCCAAAATTTCAACCTTGCAGCACAAATGGCTTTTGCTTTTTCTTTAAAAGACTTTTCTTTTACATCAGCCCACTGCTTGTGGGTCTAAATAACCTGTGATCTTCACTTTACTATCTGCATTTCTGACAACTCCACCAAATGCCTCTCCTTTGTCAGTCTTTTGGAGAAGGGCAGCAACTTTTTGAACTCATCTTTCTGGAAATGGAAGGGTACCAGAACTATGCTTGCTATCAAAGAGGGAAGAAGGGCTGAAGCTAAGCCATTGTCAGCTCAACTCTTCTCATGACAACATTTATGTCAGGAGCATCAGTTGCTAGCAAGATCATGGATCAGAAAACGTTAAATAACTGGATAAATCACAGCAGAATAAAAAAAGAAACAAACCAAAACAACTTCATAATATAAAATAAGTTATTCTGGATCACTGTTCCCAAAGCACAGTATATTTCTCTGGCAGGACTGTTAAGCACATTTTGCCTGGACCTGCCACGGAGCCCATGGAAGGCAGCACAGCGAGGTTCAGAGGAACCCCCAGGAGGCACTGAGCCCAGTGGAACATACCAAAAATAGCTCCGGAGGTTTATTGATGCAGGTGACGACTTCATCCTGGAAGGGGTAAAAGAACAAGTAACTCACACGTACAGTGTAGCTCTTGCAGCTCATAAGCCTCCTGCATTTCAAAGGAAAGTGTGAAATTGTTAATATAAGGAAAAAAAAAAAAAAGAAATAAACATCCGTTTCCAACAGCCCGTTGAATGTAGAACATATCAACTAAGCTTCAGTCTTATCCTTTGTTTTTGTATTTCCCCCTTAGTGCCAGCTGATATATCCTGGGAAAGTAACATTTGGAAGCAGAAAAGGTTTAGTAGAGCTAGGTGAGGAGTACTTCAGCAGAGATTAGGTTGGATGTCAGGGAGGAATAAGCCAAAAATTAACAGACTGAAGAGAAACAGTTAGGAAACTCCTTCCCATTGCCCCAACACATATGCCTTCAGAATTTTTTTGAGACACATTTTTAGGATACCTTTTCTTTCGTGATTTGCCCACCCTTCCAAACACTCATCTGAACTATCAGCAGGAATGGCAGTTAGTTTATAGAAGCACCTTTATGATATCATAAAGTTCAGTGAGCCAGAATAAATCTTTGCGTCTTGAAAGAGGTTTTCAATTACAGTAAAAATTCTCCATATTTTGAAGGTTTTGCAAACTTTCAGCTTTTCTAAAATCAGTAATTTTTCATCAGAGTTATCAGGTACGGTTCTGTCACAGGATCTAAACTTGTGAGATTCAAAGAGATTAAAAAACAGGTTTGCTTTTAGGAGATAATATAGAACTAAGTGTTCCTCCATGTTTTGGTTAATCCAGGTTTGTAATTCCAGTTTAAGCCTATTAAAGAGATGATGATTGAACCACAAAAGTCTGATTCAGTCTGAACTTTCCAATGTCAAAGAGCTTTGAAGTGCATGTCTTAGAGGTCTAAGCCCATCTCTAATTTTGAGATATATATATATATATATATAAACAATGCTCATGGCAAAGAGACTTCCATTTATTAATAAAATGCAAAGTAAGATGATTCTTTTTGGATCAAGTAGTTCAAACAAGGCTGGCTTCTATGTGCTCTCTTCACACCTGTGTGACTTCACCGACTTAAGAGAGTTCAATTTAGAGTCAATTTATCCCATAGTGAAGGAACCTGGTCATAGTTCAATTTTCCTACATTGTTTCTACATGAAGATATTTTAACAATGGGCCAAATTCCCCTGTCATTCCCATCTGTAGTATCTCCATTGGCTACAGCTGAGCTATTTCAGATTTACTCAAGCAGAACGGAGATGCGATTCTAGTCCAACAAGCCCAGCTCTGTTTACATGTGGAGCACCCTGACAAGAATTCGTTAGACAGAAGTGTCTTACAGCCCAGCTAAAGCTATTACACTCTGGAAAGCAACGCTTTCTGCCTCCTACTGCGTTTTCCTGACTTTCCCGTGTGCCACCGGCGTTATTCACGAGAGGAACAAAAGATTTGAAAACGCTGACCTTGGGATCCAGGGAGCCGAGCGAGGTTTTGCACAAGCCTTACGTGGTTGGAAAGAGCCATCTGCTGGGCACGGCCGCAGCCGGGAGGAGGCTCTCCCGAGCCAGACCCGGGCCAGCCGCCCCACCGTGTGGCCAACCAGTGAACTGGGGATGCTGGGCGACCTCTGGGATGCTCCACGGGGCAGGCAGCTACCGCCGCCGTGCCGACGCGGGGGAGGGAAAACACACCGGGTGATGGAAAGGGCCAAGAAATAGCTAAATCACTTCCCGAATTTTTAAATACGGTAAGATCTATGATTTGGGGGGATTTTTTTTTGTCATTGCTGTTTGTTGCTAACAGCAAAGTGAGACAGGAAGGCTTCATCCGAGATTTCCTGCTCTGGGGAATCTGTGTGTGTTTATATAACAGAGTTGTGTACTTGTTTGTCATGTATTGTGAATATAAATTCACCATATATTTACACATCCATATATACTTATGTTTGTACGTATTAAGACATATGCTTATAACTATATTTCAAACCAACAATTCGATCACATGATAAATATTTATAGGAGAGAAAGTGTCATTGTCCCTATTTTAGAAATTAGTAACTGAAGCACGAAGTGATTAAGAATGAAATTTTCAAAACCTTAATTTTTTAAGTGTGTAGTTTTAATTAAGCCTTATGGTGCTTACCTTCATGTACCTTTAGGCTTCCCACACCTTGTTTTTTGACTGACTGTCCTTGGGGTAGTGACTGAAACTGCAAATGTAACCTCCATCATCACACAGTCTATGATATTTGATTGACCTGGTTGATATCAACGACTTTCTACCTTTGGACTAGGTTTATATAATGACACCTCCCCTTCTTGGCCACTTTTCCTACCCACCAGTTACATTACACTTTTTCTGATTTCTTCCTTTAAAAGTGCAGCCAGTAGTTTGTTGCCCAGTAGCCCAACGTGCTCACTCCCCTCGCCTCCAGGTCTGTCAGCTGGTGGAAGTGGCCGTAGCCTGTGACATTCAGCTTTCACACCTCGGCCAGCTCAGGGCTACGGTGCTGTGTCGAGGGCTCTGTCAAGCAGCAATGTGTGGGGGGTGGTAGCGTTCTGCGTGCCAGGGGACAGCAGGGACCTTCCCCTCTGCTGCTGGACTCAGTACTCAGAAATGTACGTGGCTTATCTGCCACAAAATGTAGCTCTCTTGGGCCGTTGCATCAATGGATCTGTGAGTGTCTCTTTTTTTTTCTTTATCATTTACATATTTATTTGTTCAAAGGATTCAGACTTATGAGTTCTTTTCTACTTCTATCTAGCTCTTGGCATCTCAATGGAGTGCACTGTAGTTGCACTGCTAACAGCTGGGACACTTATCTTTGTGCTCGAAAATGAACAGATGATGTCACTGCACAGAGTTAGTATCTCTATTTCAGTATAAATTCATCATTTTGCCGTGGCAATGAAAGGTGAGAGCTGCTGGTTTTTCTTCAGTGTTACTATTCTGTTTCATCCTGAGGCCTAAGAACCTTCTGTAACCCCTGTTCCTCAAAAGGATAGTAGAGCTGCAAGGCTGGTTCACCACCTCTATAGCCTGTTCTCATGCCCTGATTTAACATTATGTATTACTTACACATTGGATCCCATGCAAATGCTGTACTTGGCTATTCTTATAATTTCATGCATTGACTTCAAGAACGTGGTCTTTTCATTCCTTGAAGTCTGCTTGGAAGTTCCCACGGCCCCGGAGATTTCTCATAGTAAAGATCTCTCTTCTCCTGAGCTCCAGCTCCTTTGAATTCAGACTAGTACTCTGCTTCTGGCTCTGTTAAGCTTGATAAAGACATCCTGTGCTAACTTCTGCTATCGCCTTAGACAACAACTGTTGCCAGCTGCAGGCCTGATGTCTGAAGTCCTGGTTTGTCTTTATCTGTTATCACTGGAATAGTTTTGAGGGCAGGCTGATGTCTGGTGCATTTGTTTTTTTCCTTCAGTGATACCTGGCAAAAGGCATAGCACAGATTGTCAGGGGCTGGGTGATTCAGCGTGCCAGGACCTATTTTCAACATTGCAACCAGAGACCTTTTTAGTCCCAGACAAATCAAGCAGTATATCTTCAGGATTACTGCATAGTGACTGCTTTTCAGGGCTCTGTTCCCTGACGGGAGGTTTCACAAACGTTCAAGACATTCTTGAGGGCTTTTCACCACTTTAAAAATGCTAAAGGCTGCAAAAATGAAAGGCACAGCTGCCAACTCTAGTTTTGATGAGTGTGACGGTGTCTGGGCTCTCTGCTGGCCCGAATTCTTTCCTCAGCAGCTCCACCAGACCTGAGGGATGTCTGCACTTGGGTTTTTTACTAGCTCTTGTGAGAGCCTTCAGATGACTACAGCACGTGCTGGAGGAGTTGATCTTACAGAATGTCTCTGTTAGGCTGCTAGAGAGGGCACAGAGTGACTATTATCTTTTCCTTTCATGGTGGGGACAGTCAGACATCTTAGTTCAACCAAACTGGTGGCTTGCTATAGTCACGGTTCCCTGGCAACAGTCCCTGGCAACATCAGCTACTGTACATTTCAAGTGACAGTAGCTTTGATTGTTTTGGTTTTTTAATTTCTGTGTTAACAGCCCATGCCTGCCCACTGGCTTCAAATCTGTTTTATTGCATATTGCCAGCACTTGGCTATGCTTCTTCATCCTCATGTTGTGCTGCCTCTCCATACCGGTGGGAGTGAGCTGCAGCTGTCTGCACATTAGCTAGAACTGGATCCATCATTGATCCCAAAGTCCAATTATAGCTATGAGAGTATGGCTCATTTTTGAATCAGCTAAATTTTTGCTGATCTGTCTCTCTAACTTTCTTTTCCATTTTCTTGAATGGCACTATTCCCTCTGCAATAGTGGCTGTCTTTGACCATGCTCTTTTCCTGTTCTTCCTGTTTAGAGACACTTATGAAGGATTAGTATTTCCTTTGTCATCTCTGCAAGGTGGTGTGAAATGCACCATGAATGACTGTCTCTAAGAAGATAATTTTTATGCCTGCAATGTTGTGTGAAAATGCCAGTGATCTCAATTTTGTGGTACAAGTATCTCTTTCTGTTTCCTTTTGGGGGATAGAAAAGCCATGTTTCTCTACAGTCTCTTCCTGCTTCATACTGGTCATTCTGCCACAGAGCTATGACCTGCTAGTGTGGTCTCACCAGCATCCTACCACCCTTCTCTGTAGAGGCGAATGGGCATTTATCCTCATTCCCTCCCCTCTACTCAGGCTGCATTTTGGCTCCCTGCATGTCTGTGCTTGTATCAAGAAGCCTGGCTTCAAGCTCTACTGCCTTTTCCTCTACTTCTTGTTCATGCTTCAGTCCTTAGTGAATTACTGCTATAAGAAACCTTTCCTGGATTGACCACTGCCAGCAGAGTGGATAATTGGCTGGATAGTAACACTGAGAAGACTGCATTGCCACAGATACATTGTAGATGTGTAGATATAGATATGTAAGTTACTACATGAAAGATGTTAGAGAGTGAAAAGTGCTGAATGATGCCTAGGCCTTAGCTGGGGGGATGCTAATGCTCACAGTCCAAAGTCATCCTAGGAAAAACATGAAAAAATGAAGCTGTGTAGACATTTGTAATCTTGTGCCTTGTCTCTGTTTCATCTGCTAATCCAGGCATAGCTCATATTCCTGAAATCAGGCTGATTCTTCATGGAATGGAATACTTGCCAACATGATGACTGCTGATATTAAAAGAGGATAAATCTCTCTAGTTACTCATCTACTTCCTTCTTTATAAAGAAGTTCTTTTCCTCCTAACAAGTTATATGCATTGTACTGTGCATTATGTCCTGACATGCATCTGTTCGGGGGGGGGGGGGGGGGGGGGGGGGGGAGGGAAGGGAGAAAAATGATGTATTTAACTCAAATTATGCTGTAATTTTACTATGCATAATTTCAAAACTTCTAAATCAGTCAGTGAAATTCTAAAATTCAGGTAATAGATTTTTTCACTGCTATGACTTCTCTTTAAAACTTCATGTCAGCTTCATTTACTCATTATGAACTATCTGCCTTAATTTATTTTGTGCCAGTTTGGTCCTAGCCTCTCATTCATTGCTATCCTATTTTCTTATCCACACAGCAATTGAGTAAGATCTGGGTACTTAGTAAATGACTTCAAGAAGTTTTAGTTATTCATCACATCTGGGAAATAACTACTGTTATAGTTAATATAGTTAGAAATATCTCACTGTTCCTCATGGCAGATGTGACAGATGCAGGTGATAAGTTGAAAATGCTGAGTCCCATATTAGAAACTTCACCAGGAGGAAGAATGAGTAACCAGGATGACCAGTGTCGTCTTTTGAAGTGTAAACAATAAAGACATGCAAGAGGAGGTGACTCATTGCAAAATGACAAGAAAACTAAATTTTTTGTGGGGACACTATATATGTGACAGCATATATTGCAAGTGGAGAGATATTTAAACTTTGGAAGAGTCACATCCTTAAAACTCTTACCTTACATCCTTTTTGCTCAAGACAGAGCAGGAGTCCAAAGAGCAGGATTTCAAGATGAAAGGTAACTCTATGGTTAAAGCTTGATTCACTTCATCCTGAGAAATATGTTTTATGATTCTTCATCCTGCAGTCCCAGTTCTGCAACAGATTACTACTGTTTGAGTTTCAGCTGCTGTTTCTCGTTTCTAAAATGGGTCTTAGAACACGTCCCTATCTTCTAAGAAGGTCTCAGGACTACTGCTTTAAAGCACAGGCAATATTAATGAGGAGATTAGGAGTGCCTTGGAGTGGATTGAAGTCTGGGAGAAAATTCAAAGCCAGAAGAGGCCGATGACAAGGGAACAGACGGAGGAGGAGGCAGCAGACACAGTTGGAACATGAATGTGCACCCTGAAATTCCTTCAAAGCTGTGTCATTTCCCACCCCAGAAGCAAAAGGTGGTGCCACAATACTATATGCTTGTCCTTCCTTCTCAGTTCAACCATTCTGCTCCTGTACCTTATCATTTTGCAGAGTAAATCTCTGAGGTACCATTTTTGAGAGGTTGTGTGCTGGACAAAAAAAAAAAAATAAATCTCAAGCTGGAGCTCAGGCTTTTCATTTCTCTGCCTCCTGGTGAAGCAAAGATATGAACGAATTGCTCCTGTCATGCGTTATTGCATAATTCATGAGTTGAAATAACTATGAAATGCTTTGCTGAAATTTTAAAGATCAGCAGAGAAAACGTGCATTGCAAAATCCAGTTTAGAGCATTGACAAACACAGAGTACAGAAAAAAGAGGCCTTCAGGGCCTGTGGATGATAACACTGGCTATACTAGACATTAGAAATTGCTCATTTCAGGCAATTACCTATTTTGAAATTGCCTAATCCCCAGTTCATTTATCCCTACACAGAATAGATTGCTTTGAAGTTCAAGCTTTTTCAGTGACTTGAGTGGGCTGCAAAGGCTGCTCCTTGAGGAGGTGAAAGGTAACTTTGCCTTAAGTTTAACTCGATCTGTGCCCCCATCATCAGTAACTTCCAAATTACCTATGTTCCACGGGGTGATTTTTGTCACCCAGTCACTTTTTCCGTATGGAATAAAATGAGATACCAAAAATAGCCTTGAGGTCTAAGGCCTTTTTTTTTTTTATAAAAAAAAACCCTAATAAAATGAGCTTTAAAGACTACTGAAATTCAGACTGAACGGTATAGCATGTAAAAGCAAATATCTGCTGTCCTATGCAGGTCCCAGCTACCACATGGGTTTGATGTACAGGTCAGATATTGCTTTACAGCTTATTGTTTGTGGGCTGTTTAGTTGCTCATGCAGCCTTTTTGCTGGGGATTCTTTGTGAAATGTATAATGATAAGAAAATTTCATGTAGGAGAGTCAGGTAAAAAGAGAAGCATATCCATGAGAAGAAAGAATGAACAAATAAATGTCAGATATTGATCTCTCCAATCATGTAAAGCCTTTGAAAAATATGGAGTCTTTTCAGATGGCAGAGAAGTCCTTTCAATTCTACTTTCCTGACCTCTAAGTGTCAGCATAATGCTGCAGTAGCTGACAGGACCATTTGCCTCCTGAATTGCTTTAGGAGCAGTGTTTCAATTCCTTCAGATTCCCCCTGAACATAACACTTCTTAAAAGATTCCATTTTATTCTAGTGTCTTTGGTAAGAATTTTCCATAGCTTTGCTATCCTAAACTGTCATAAACTAGTTTTTTATGCATTTCCTTGGTTCTTTTCACTATTTTCTTCCAGGACTGTTTATAAGTTTTCCCATATGAAAACAATGACAAAAGAATGTGCAGCACTGTGTAAATCACTAAAATCTGTCTTAACAACTTAGGTGACCTTCTTTTGCCAGACTAGTCAGGTATATCTGCAATGTGATGGGAGAAGGATGCAGCAGGACAGCTTGGGGCTATTTTGCTTATGCCTGGCAATAATGTCGAACATGTGCACTAAATGACTAAATCTGGCATTTCTGAGAAGTGTGGTGCATGGCCGTGCCAGCACAGCCCAGCTGATCTGCACGGGCACTGCAGAAATACCCAGGACTGGCAGATGCATTCTGCAATTTGTCCTTCACGAGGCTGGAGGTCACCTATAAATGTAGAGTCCTCACACTTCATCCAGACAGAGCTTCCTTTTGAGAAGAGAGGCTGTATCTAAAAGGAGGCTATGACATCTGGTAGGCAAGACATCTGGCTGGGAAGCCAGATACTTTCATCTTAATGATGGAGTACTGAGGCACAGAGGAACTTAAACACGACAGTCAAAGCCACACAAAAAATCTGTGTAGGAGTGGAGCAGATTTATTGAGAACAGGAGTAATTACGGAATAATCTTTCCTTTTCTCAGTATTATTTTAAGCCATTGCTGAAAGAAGGCAATTCCATCAGCAGGCCTTTGGTCTATGAGCAAGAAAAAACTCCCCAGGTACAAAGACAGCTGAGATGGGCTGCAACTCAATAGGACATTTTGCTGTGAAACACATAATCAAGTTATTTCTTCAGCAATATGCAGTGTCAACTGATGTTATACCTCATGTCTCATTAAAATCTAGAGAAGTAAGTTACCTGGAGAATCTGAGTAACATTTGAGAAGACATAATAACGCAAAAGATCAAGGGGATTCACTGTTAAGTACTGTCAGGGATGTTAACAAAATTACCAGCAAAGAAGAAAAAATGAATCAATGATGAATAATCATGTACTATATCAGGTAAGTCAAACCATTGTCTCTGCAGTAATTAACTGTTCCAATGATATGGGCTGGCAATGTGATGAAGAAGCAGCAGTGAACACGCACTAATTACATTTGCTTTCAAATTCAACAGAAGCTGAACAGCTGTTTGGTGCAGTAGGTAAATGAAGTGCACTAGTCAGATCCAATTTTGAAGTGAGTCCCTGATGATTAATGTGCAGGCTGAACATTTAAGGGCATGATTCAGCTAAAAAATGCTGTCACTTGGTGTCTTATTACCTCTTGCTGCCTTGATCACACCTTCCCTCTACAGAAACCCACATGGGGGGGTGTGTGGAGAAGATAAGGAAGAAGCAGCCGAGGAAAGTGGCTCTGTTGTTCTCCCTGCAAAATTTTCTCGTCAGACACTCAGTTGTGGGGAGCAGAAGAGAGAACAGGATTTGTCCTCTCCTCCTGAGAAAACAGCTTCAGGGACAGTTTGTAAGGCTTACAGTTACAGTCTCTACCTGGAGCCTACTGGATTAGAGGTAAAGTAGGGCACTCATCAGAGAAAAGAGCTGTCCTGGCTCATCAAATCCCCTTAAAAGCCACTTTAAGCAGGAAAGGAAAATTTTAATAGTGTTATGTTAACACATGAACTCCTCAGGGACTGACCAAGTGGCTTCATGGCCTACATCATTGTATGTTCCTAGCTTTTCTATTACAGAGCCAAGTGCCATGCAAAGGACTGGGACTCCAGTCAGGAGTAATAAATTATAATAATACAAACTTTTTTTGCTCTGTTTCTGCTATGTCTGACAAATACATTCCATATTCTGGTATTGCACACTCTTTCTCCACAGCTTGTAATGAGACACTGATGGTGTTTCATTTCTGCTGAATTATTCCATGTTCCAAAAAACACCCAATCTCAGGATGTAATGTGGGAGGGGTTGACACTGGTCAGTAGGGCTGAAGAATCACCACAGCTGCTGCTTCTCCATATAAAGATTGACAAGGCAGACAGAAATCAAGAGAAAACACATTTACTCTCAGTGAAGTGTTTTTTTTAAAGAGAAACAGGATTTACTTAAGGCCTTTGCTTATTTACATTCAGATTCTAATAGTGTATTAGAGCTGTTATGCTTTTTTTTTTTTCTTTTGAAACCCAAATTAAACCCATAAGAAAACACAAAGTGTAATGAATGGGATAATCTATTATCAAAGGGACTTTCTTGGTGACTGACATATGATAAGTCATTGCCTTTTGTAATAGGAAGCTTAGGTCTTGGTCTTTCTCCATGTCTTGAGTAGCAAGTGCATTTCATTGAGGAAGCTGGAAGGTAGGAAGTTCCATTCAAAAATGAGGAAGAACTTCTTCACGGTGAGGGTGACAGAGCCCTGGAACAGGCTGCCCAGGGAGGTCATGGAGTCCCCTTCTTTGGAGATGTTCAAGACCCACCTGTGTGCAGTTCTGAATGATGTGCTCTAACATGCTCTAGGCAATCCTGCTTCAGCAGGGGAGTTGGACTAGATGATCTCTAGAAGGTCCCTTCCAACTCTGACAATTCCATGATTTCTTTATCAGGTTACTTCAGTCAGTGCTCTGTTCTGTCTGACACAGTGATAGATTCCCTTTGATCACTTAAAATATTATTTTTAAAAAGAAAGAAGAATACGTCTGTTTGGCCAGTGCTTTTTTTTGAAAACGAATTACTCATGCATAGAGATTCTTGTCTCAGGCCAGCACAGGGAATATATAAAGTTACGTTCAACATTCTTGTCTGGATGCTGCTTCCCCCAGAGCTCATCAGCAATCCTGCTCTGAAACATGACTTTGATTTAGGTGTATTTGTTAGCTGCATATAGATGAGAATTAGTTTTAGGATTATTGATGAATGTACAAAGACAGAATCATGGCAGTGAAAGACAGAAAACAGCCTGTCATCCTCCTTTCAATGAAAGATTGTACGGTTTCCAGAAATGAAGTAACGTGGATGAGTCATATAATCAGTATTCACAGGGTCAGATGCAAATTTATGGTCCCTAAGTCCTCTCTAAATGCAAATACTGGATCTAGAATCAGTACGTTGCTAAAGAATCAGATATTGGCAATTTCAGCATGGACTGAAATAGGCTTAGTTAAAACACTATTAGTGGAACCAAGCTACATCTTTAAAACTTATGTCCTTGCCATAAAATTATCTTTCCTCTGTCTAATGTCATAGATGCACATAGAAAACCAGGTATAAAGAAATCGCTACACTCAAAACTTCTCAGATGTCCCTTTTCTGGAAGCACAACACGAGTACAGAAGGTTATACAGACTTGCTCAATAAATCCCATGTTGTATCCAAGATACGAAAGCATAGTCAGCTATGCAGCAATGAAACAAATCACATCCATCTCAGAAAATAATTTATAGTTGCTTTGCAAAGCTCCTTGAAAGTTAAACTGAAGGTCTACAAAATTGATCAACCAAGCACTATCACAGAAAAAGCCAGCAACAACACCCTCCATGCTAAAATACAAATATGTTGTGGTAAACTGCCCTTAGAGGTGTTCGTATGTAGATATGTGTTTGGGTTGTCAGAAAGAACAGACCTTGAATTAAGAAGGTGCTCACAACCTATGGGTTATGATCCTCAGGTTGGGATCTCCCCTGAAAGCCAATCATTAAGTACATCCACCCACATCTGGCCCTGCCAAAGTACACTGCTGTTACTTCTAATTTGTGACATAGACACACTGGGATCAATATTGGCAAAACAGAAAGCCTAAAGCCAAGAATAGTGTGCAGAGGGCAGGGAGGGAGACCAGAATGGAGAAGCACCTCCTTTTACTTCCTTTCAAGTTAGATAATTCACTCTAACATATTTTTTTATTGAATCATCCTTGTATCAGTTACCTTTCAAATCTGCCTCTAAAATATTTGTGTTATGTGGTTTCTCATTCATCACCTATTATTATGTCTCCAAGTGTCATGAGGAAGGCATTCAGCTAAATTGCTATAAAGTGTATGGATCGTATCATACATTACTTATCATATCATTCAATAATGAAAAAGAATAACATCTCTATGCCAAAAGAAAAGGCTTTGCTGACATCTCAAAAATCCTTCCTTTAATCTTGCCATGTCGATATTATTCATTAAGAGGAAAAGATTTCATGAGGATCAGGACATAACACCTACAGCCTTGCATTGATGTACACAGAAAAGATGGATACCAAGAGAAAATAAATGGAATTCAAGGAGAAGCATGTAGCATCTCTAAGTCAGTAGAAATCCCTAAGATTATCTTCCTTCTCAAGGGCTGGTCTTTTCTTAAGGAAGCTAATAGTTTGTGTGGGGAAATGCATGTACACTACTGGAAAAAATTATGAAAAGAGTATGAAATGGACATTGTAGTAAAATAACTGTGTTCTGGAAGATTACCTTCTAATTTATGTTTTCAGAAAGAGACAGAATGACAAAGGTAAAGAAATTAAATGGTTCTGTAATTTTCCCCTCCATGACTATAGTTAAGATGTGATAAGCTTATTTTTGTGTATGATTTTGGCAACAAGACTTTTGTTAGTAGCCATTGTATGTGAAATTAGAAAAAAAAAAATTAGGGCATATTACATTGTTAATAGTTTGACTTCATATAAGTTGTGCCTCTCAGCTTTTACATTACATGGAATGAACTTGCAGTCCCAGGGTACTCAGGCACAGATGAATTTCAAATCATGTAATGCCTGTGTGACTGTGACAACTCATCACACTTGGGAAATCCAACCTTTAATAGACCTAACAATGTAATAAAAAAGGGAAAGAAACTCAATCTAAGCTGCTGTAGCAGAGTGTTGGATTGGACAAATGTTGTGAAATATAGACAAAACTGTGTCTATGACCAGCAGTCCCTTTGTGACGTCTTTATTTTAAGCTCTGAGAACCACCAAAATGACTCCTGAAAAATTCCAACAGAGACCCACATGTGTCTATCTTGTACAACTAAGAAGGAAAAAAAAAAAAAAAGAGAGGAAAAGATTTTTTTCTGAAAATGGATTCTCGTTAGCAAAAGGCAATGAAACCAAGAGTACACTGTTGTAACATCTTTTTTCCTTTTAAAGTGTTGGAGTCTTGCATTTAGTGTTATGAAAGTGAGATATGACTGTATCTGCCAGCACATGACTGCCTTGTGATTCTGATATCCAATAACTTCTGCCTAAACTTTGGAAAAGCACTTAATCTTTATTATGGTTTTATATGTCCGAAGAGACTTATGACTCATAAAATACTTCATCCATTGCCATCGATATACAGAAGTGATGCATTTTGGGTTTTTGTTCTCATTGTCATACTTTCCATGTATTCACTATATAAAAGTTAACTTTATGTTTGGAAACTTTTCATACTAGAGCAAAGCATCAAATAAATCCAAACCAAATATGTAATATTTAAGAGAGAGTACAGTATTTACATATCTGTCTATAACATTGGCCACCTTGACTTCCTTGCATTTTTCCTTTTCAAGAGACCATGAAATCGATTCTTTACATTTTGAACTGCCTTCAAGAAAAAGAGACAAATCAATCATATAGACAAGTCACGTATTTATATATAGAACTCAAGACAAGTGTTCTGCTGTATAACTAGTAAAAGAATGATGAAGAAACAAAGCTTTCTAAGCTTCTAAGCTTTCTAAGCTACTCAGCAATATTTATATGGTTAAAATCCATAATCTGTCAAATTGACTCATAAAGTTTTGCCATGCTTTACATGGTTTACATAAAGTTTGCCATGTAGAGTTGACTACAACCAACATTTTCTCACTGTCTGTCTGTCTGACTTTCTGCTTTGAGAAAAAACAGGTGTATCTTCTGCTAATATAAAACCCAACAGCTATAAAATAGAAGTGTGCATCAGTTTATGTTGTCACTGCAATATTATCCAAAATGCTGAAGGAAAATAGTTGTACAATGTGCATAGATATACTGTAATTATAGTATAGTGTAGCATAACTATAACTTCTCATGTTCTAGGTTCCCAGAAATGCTAATTTAAAGCTCAATATCTTTGCTTAACTATTGTTTTCTACTCTTCCAAAATTTTTCCTAAGCTTCCGTTTTGGTACACTGAAATTTAGGTTTGCTACTAATCTTTTGTGAGATCTATGACAGTGTACAATCCTATCTATTGTACCTCTGGATAAGATTGAGGAAATGCAATATAACAGTCAAATGCTTTTTCTCTTTTAAGCATGATTTTCTTATTTCATATGAGAGAAGGACGTGGGACTCACAGGAAAGGACCTTGCCAATTTGTGCATTTGAGCATAGATGCAATTTATTTTTAAGACTCCAATTTCATTGTTAATGTTGGCAAATAAAGTGTCACTTTCTGTCTGTTCCCACGCACTCACGCATGCTGCCAGGGGCTCTAACAAAGGTCCAGATAAAGTACATATTGTGGTCACATATTATGGACACTAAGACTTTCCGTCCATGGTCATAAGAGTATTCTAGGCTTTATTATTATTTTTTATTTTTTTTTACAGGGCTTTTTAATTTAATTTTAATTCAGGTTGTGTGTAGTGGCATCAGAACCTCTGTCAGCACAGCATTATACTCACTTAACTCAGACGACTGCAATGGCCCTTGGGGTTTGTTTCTTCAAGATTTCCTGCATTACAACATAATGTATTTCCTTAAGGTTGCCTTGTCTTCCAACAAGCCCTATGTTTTATTGGTCTTCTAGCCCAGAGATCCGAACTGTATATTTCTGAAATGTTCTTGTTTGAAATTCTAACAAGCCTCTTACAGCTATTTCATATTGATACCAGTGTCGAGACCTTCCTGCTTTTGATAAAGTGCTCTTTGAAAGCTATCCCACTATATCTGGTTTTAACCATGAACTAAAGTAACACCAAAGAATCAAACCAAGAGGAACTGCAACAAGTGCAGAAATGCTTTTTTAAGCCAACCAGATCAAAAAGATGCTTCAACAGGCCCTCTGTAAGGCTGCTGCCAAAACCATGATGCACTGCATTAAAGCTCACAGCTGTTTCAGAATGTGATAGGAGCAGCTGCTGACCCACACCAAAATGCTACACAACATTGATTTAAAAGACTTGAGTTTAAATGTTAGCTGTATAGAGTTTTCTGTGGCTCGACTAATGTAATACTGGTGTTTCAATGTGCTCATACAGCAAAATCAAAGTTTTTTTAGTCATGCACTGAATTAATTCACTGCTCTATGCCAAAAAAGTGGTGTATGGATGGTCAGCAGAACTGAACACATATTGATACAAATTAAAGATAAGTAATGACTGTTATAAGCCAAAGTAAAATGAAGGAAATTTGACACTTGAAAAGCATCTTCCATCCTGAACTTCACGTGTGAAGCCTAAACCCATACTGACACCAGTATACTAGTATATACCAAATATATACTAGTATATGCCAGTACTAGTATACTAGTACATATCAAGTAACCAGATATTTTTTGTATGTTTTTTATTCAACAGTTTTTCACTTTGGAGATGGTAGAATAACACACAGTCATCATTTTAATTTTATGTATAATTTAAAATGTATTTAAAATTTACAAAAAATAAACTAAATAAAGGAAACTGTAAGCTAACAGAGGTGTTTCAATATCATCAGTAGTTTATCACTATAATGCCTTTTTGGAAAAAGAAGCGGCACCATTGAAAGTAGAAATGGTGAAGGCAGGTTTTCAGACTTTCTTCCTCTGCTTCATTTGTTGGTGTCAAATAAACAGCGAGTTCCAACACCCCTCTTGGCAGTGTATTTCTGGATCTTTTTTGAGAGCTGAGATCAGACTACATTCTTTCAGTGAAGGTACTAAGAAAGCCATCCTCCTCCAACTGGCTGTGGGGTTTATTTCTTTATATTTTAGAAACTCAGCACATTAGGACTTGTTGTATCTGTCAAATTTAATAGTCTATACTATAAGTAAAAATTACAGGACATGCAAGCTCACATATGCTATGCATACATAAAAGATGATTGCATAAGCCTTGTTTCTTTGGGATAAAAAGGATGGCTTGCCAGAAGCATGAAGAATAATTTAGGGGATTAAGAGAAAAAAATTAACTGGCTTCATCCATCCACTTGCTGGTGTCCATGTGCATAGTTCCATATACAGAGATAAGTATTAGGTCTTAAAATTTCAGCAAATTCAAAGACATCTAAAGTGAACTAGTACATGTGAGCATAGTTAGCCTGCAATAGAACAGGAAATATTTTTAATGATGCTATAAAATACTAACAAGTGAATCATTAAAGAAATATCTTTATGTTTTTCACTTAATACTCTCTAGCATCTTTTTTACTCATGCAAGCTGATAGAAGGTTGAAGTGTCCTTGAAATAAATCTATCTGCTCTTTAAAAGTGGAAGTTTGGTATTCCAAAGAGATAAGAATCTCAAGGAAGTCTCATCCTCTGCTTTTTTAGCCAAGTTTAGTGGTTACAAAAATTAAAATCTTCTTACAGGTTTTAGTTTTCTGGTTCTTTATTTTCCAAGGCAATTATTCACCAACTGTCCAATAGTGATGCTAAAATTACCTGTGCAGTAAGACAGAGAAAGAATGTCAAGGTTATTTACACACTCTGTCCAAATTTAGCAGGAAGAGAACAACATCAGGAGGAGAAAAACAGTTCTTATCCTGAAATTGTCTCTTTAATAACTGTATATGAAGCAGTCTTAAATATTACACTTGCTATGTTGCATCCCGTGTTTCCTTTGAGTGGCTATTTTTATACTACTAGTAAAACCAGTGAAATAAAATTAGATATTCTTTGTAAAGCAAAATGCCCAAATCAGTGAGAGATACTAATTAATAATATCAAGGTTTTCTGTTCAATTTTTTCTGCCTCTTGCTTCTGTGTTTCCTTCATTGCTTTGTTCCTTGCTTATTTTTTTCTAACTTCTTATGTATGAGGTTGAATCTGCTAAGTACAGAAATGCTCTTGTGTAATTAAGAGTTTATTTTTAAGTCATGCCTTTGCAGTGAAATGTTTTTACTGATCAAAAGCATAACTGAAAATCAACAGCCATAATTTGTTTCTTCCCATGAATGCTTCTGAATCATTGAATTTGGAAGATTGCGAGAACTCGATGCATCCTCACTAGGATTATGTAAATGTGGGAGATTTTATGGTGTATACTTAATTAGACAGAAGTGAAGACTTTGGGTGAGATACCATCCTCCTGCAGGCTTAGGTATTTTCATCCTAAATCTGCTACCCCAACCTAGAGGAATGAAGGAGGTATTTCTCAACATTTCATTTGTTGGTGTGTTCTTGGGCTTATTGGCAGTTTTTTGCCCACCTTTCTTTGCATCTGAGGTTAATTAGAGAGTTAATCAGATATCTCCCCGTCATTAGAGTGGGAGAAAGGGGAGTACTGTGAAGGGCTGGATGGGGCTGTTAAGGGGATGAGGGTAGGCTTTGTTGCAGGATGGACTCCAACCCTGCTGTCCCCCATCATAAGAACATAAGTGTCACCACTTATAATTCTGACCTGCCTACAACTCTGCCGTGTCTGCCTTGCATGCACTCCCGTATCCCACCTTATGGCACAAGGAAATGTGGGTCTATAAGACTTGGTCAAGTGCTCATTTGAAATAGAGGAGAACAGAGGTGGATCTGGGCTAAGCACGCACTGGCAGGATGAAGCATTTTCCTCAGTTCTAGGGCCATTTGTTTTTTAACGTGGAGCCTGCGCTTCTCAAGGAGACTTGGTGATATATCTGAAAACCTATGAATGATAGACTTAAGAAATCCAGGCTAAAAATTAACATTTGTCAAAGAAAAAGGTCATGTTAAATGATTCTTCCAACAACAGGAGCAAACTTCCCCACCCTCAATGATTTTCAAATAGTTAAGTATTTGGAAAGTGTTTTTGATGAAAGGAAAACTTAGATAACTTGCCTAGTGGGAAAAAAAAAAAAAAAAAAAAAAAAAAAAGAGAACACAGATCTCTAAAATACCTGTTTTGGCAGATTTTAACATCTTTAGCATTTTGTGGCAATTGGAGAATGATCATAGTGGCCAAAAGGACTGAAGGTATCCTTAGGATGCCAGAATATTGTTGTATTGTAGATGCTTGATCTGGCCACAAGAGAGCATTGTAAATCCAAAGAAGGCCAGTTTCAGGGAATGAAGTTCGTGAGACCTAAATGTGTTGCTTTTTCCCCACTGCATTCAGAAAGCTCAAGAAATGATGACTAAGTTTATTGACGCTAGTATCAGACAGATAATTAATTATTTAGAGTTTTTCCTGAGAATTGAAAAGGTCATTTTCATTACACATAACTGAGAAGTACCATGAGTGATATCACAGATTGTGAAACATTAAAATGAAAGCAGCGATTGCAAATTCCAGAGCCCATGTATTTGTTTTACTTGTCCTTTCAGGTTTGAAATGCTTGCATTTCTACATTACTGAATAATGTCTTTTAAAGAAAAATATCATTAATGAACAGTACCTTGAAAAAGCAGAATGGGATCTTTTCTATTTTGAGTGCAAGAAGGATGAGAAACACTGAAAGGAAAGTCAGAGGCAGATTTTTTTTACAATATTTTTTTCAACCTCAAAAAAGAATAGAAATGGAGTAAACAAAGGGTCAAGTCCAGAGGAGTGGGAAAATGGATATCAGGAAGGAAAAAAGAGAAATTAAGTTCTAGGCAAGAAATATGAAAAGGGTAGGCTAGAAGGCAACATAAGCAACCTGATTTCCAGTTGTGTACCCTGCCAGCCTCTGGGCATGCATGCGGCCGCCCACCTTCCAAACTTCTCCAGTAAGCTATGACTATATTCCATTCCTGCCAGATCAGCTCTAACAGCTCTTCTCCAGTTTGGTGTTGGGAAATCCCACACCCTGTTCCACACCTTTTGCTGGTGCCACACTGTGAGGTTGCTGAGAAAGTTTCAGCTTATTTTCTCCCCTTCCTTGGGTGTCGTTTCCAGATATGGAGTTATTTCTTGTGCAGGCTTGAAAAACAATTGCACCCACCTTCTCTCCACATTGATTTGCAATTCCCTCTGTTCCCATGGCATTGCACTGCCATAGAGGCCTGTCCCTGTCTGCAGGATGGGGCTGTTCTCTGGGAGACATAACATCCACCCCAACCTGCAAAGAAGTAGATCTGAAGCTGGAGAAATGGAAGCAGAGCACGGTGGGACAAGTGCCGCTGATCAGAGCCTGTGTCAGAGATGTATCAGCTGTTTGGGG
This sequence comes from Scolopax mira, assembly GCA_004320125.1. Taxonomy (NCBI): domain Eukaryota; kingdom Metazoa; phylum Chordata; class Aves; order Charadriiformes; family Scolopacidae; genus Scolopax; species Scolopax mira. The sequence continues at coordinate 27,184 of BJBW01006322.1, read as the reverse complement.
TGGGATGAGGTGGCATAACAAGTGGGTTGAAACAGTATTTCTATATATTAAAAAACCCCCAGGATCTTGTGTATTGTCTTCCAGGTTAATGAAGTCTATTCAGGAGAGCTAACAGAGAGGAATGTCAATAAGTGCCTGATACTTTTATCCAAGTACAGTCAATCCAAACTTCTGAAACTCACTGAAAATAAACAATGAAAGATCAGTGTGAATAAAGGGTTGGTTCTATGACATCAAACAATGATTTCAGTTCTATAGGCATTTTATTTTAGAGACTAGATTAAAATAGCCTGTAATTTGCTTCATACTTTATGTCTCTTCTCTGCTGTCTGAGGAGAGGCCATTGGAAGTGCCTTGAAAAAGAGAAGTATAAAGTATTAGGATGGGAGCTGAGGCTGAGAGAAACAAATGTAATGATACGGCAAAGACAAGGTTATGCATTACATTTCTTGATAGTCTTTGTAACTGAACTATAAGGAACACAGAATGAAACTAGTAATGAACTTAAACTTGCCATTCAGGGTTGTTTACAATGAAGCTGAAGGATGTGCAGAGGGTGCTGAAAAGAGAATTTCTGCTAATAAAGCCACAACATTCCTGCTCAGGTCAGTGTCTGAGCCACTCTGCATGCAAAGCCACATTTTTATGACTGCAATTGCAAGATTTGGTGGTGTGATTCCAGCCACAGTGGCAGAGGTCCTTAGTGGCACGTGTGGTCACTTGTTTAAAAGATTTTCACCTTCTGGTCAGTTAGCTGGGTGCATTGTATATTATGTTATCAACTTCTTCCATAAAAAGTAAGTATAGACAAAATTTCCATGTTATCCTTGCATCTAAAAACTGGTTGTGGAGGGAAAGGGTACATTTTAGCAGCTGAAGACTGAGCAGTAGAGCACATGTGGTAGTTAAGTTTGCTGGCACTTCTGTTTTAGAGATGGTATATTTTCACTTTAGTTTGGGAGCTGGCTGGAATTAGGTAGCTTTGGGAGGGAGCTTCATAGTGGAAGATGGAACAACCATCATTTGTGTCTCAAGAAGTTAAGAAAATATTTTCAGTTTTTACAGAAAAGAAGAAAATCAAATACAATGTGCATTTAAAAATGATGGGAGGAAGACCTGCCTATTTTGTCTTCTGGGGTGGTGAATGATTTGAGGCATTCTGATACTGTGCTGAAAAGTAGGTTCAGTTGCCAAGTTCACTTGTCCAGAGCATAGAGAAGCTTGTAGATTTGCAGAGAAAAAGTAAAATTATATCTATACCTCTTGTTTTAGATGTTCTCAAAATGACACTTGACAACCTATTTGGTTACAAACTGGAAAAATACAGAGCAGCTATTCCACTTCCTTTGCTCTTGTTCTGAATATATCATCAGGAGTTTTATTTTCAAATCCTTTATGAAATAGTTGTTTTGTTTTTTTTTCCAGTGAAATTCCTCTCATACTACTTGCTAACTGTCTTGTGAAGTAGAAACAAAAATTCAGTAGCTTTCTAGGCAGAGTGAAAAAAGACAGTGGGGGAAAGAAGAGTCCTTGAGGAGAATCCCTAGGACAGCTGTGAACTTTGGCTGTGTTTTTGTGTCATTGTTCCTGAGTTGCCAAGAAAGCCGAGCCCCACAGGAGAGTGTAAGCCAGATCTGTGTGCCCTGCCGAGGACAAGGTGGGGACTCGCTGTTCAGTTGTGGGTTTTGGCTCGGGCAGTGAGAACCTGGCACAGATCACTGGCACTGGCACTTCAATGACGGAAGCCTTAGGGCAGATCCAAGTGTGCAAAACCAGGCCAAGGGGTATGTCAAAACCCATTTTTGTAACGACAAAAAATATCAAACTCATGGCTAGTTCCCTGGTTGTAGCTGTGGGAAGTGAAACTATCAGAAACTAGCAGTCCTAGCTGCAACATTTTCTTGGATGAAAACGGGGAGCACATTTGGCTTCTTCAGGACCAAAATTTAGGATTATTTGACTTCCATCTTTTTACTATTAGATAGCAAATCTTGAGCAGTGATCCAGCTCCCAGAACACTACACTAATGTGGTATTAATCCATGAAAGGTCACTGCTAGCATAACAATATCCTGCAATAGTAGAACATGTGCTTGGTGTTGTTAAGCTATCATTTAGTGTCACTATAGATCCTATGCAGTGATGAACATTAAAACTGTCTTTTCTTTCCTTAATTTGGCTGCCTGTTGGGAGTGCTGGTTGATGAGAAGCTCAACTTGAGATGACAATGTGTGCTTACAGCTCAGAAAGCCAGTCATATCCTGGGATGCATCAAAAGCAACGTTGCCATCAGGTCGAGAGAGGTGATTCTGCCCCTCTACTTTGCTTTGGTGAGACACCACCTGGTGTACTGCATCCAGCTCTAGGGTTCCCAACAGAATAAGGACATGGACATGTTGGAGCAAGCCCAGAGGAGGGCCATGAAAATGATGAGATGGCTGGAGCACCTCTCCTGTGGAGACAAGCTGAGAGTGTTGGGTTGTTTGGCCTTTAGAAGAGAAGGCTCTGGGAAGACCTTATAGTATCCTTCTACTACTCAAAGGGGGCCTGCAAGAAAGGTGGGGAAGGACTTTTTACAAGGGCTTGTAGTGATAGTACAAGGGACAATGGCTTTAAACTGAAAGAGTGTAAATTTAGATTTGATATAAGGAAGAAATTCTTTCCTGTGAGGGTGGTGAGACACTGGAACAAGTTGCCCAGAGAAGCTGTGGATGCCCCATCCCTGGA
>BJBW01006322.1:12359-24447 GCA_004320125.1 Scolopax mira | reverse complement strand
GCTGGATGGAGCTTTGAGCAACCTGCTCTAGTGGGAGGTGTCCCTGCCCATAGCAGGGGGATTGGAACTCAATGATCTTTAAGGTCCCTTCCAACCCAAGCCATTCTATGATTCTATGCAATACAAATATGAGCTAAGACAAATAGAAATTGAAACACTGAGAGGATGATAGATGCACTGTGAATGTAATGCTAGTCTAAATTTGATCTTTGATGAGATGGTATCTGATGAGGCAAAACCAAAACTCTGAGTCTTGATAAGTGACCCAGGAGGGTCTGTCACAGATGAGAGACTATGAAAGCTGGGATGTCCCCAGAGTCCTTAGAATCTTGAAAAACTACTCAAAGTAGAACTGACAGGGTTGTTGATCTCACTGAGCCATTGATTTCTCTACAGGCCCAAGAATCTCCAGTTTTATGAGAAATGTCAAAAAATGTTGGGTTTGGCCTGATGCAGACATAGCACATCTGGATTTTCAGCTTCACCTTTTCATTAGATGACTGTGTGCTCCCTGACCAGCACATTTTCCAACAGCCAGCCATCAGAAATTGCAGGCAAGCCTGAAAACAATTGGTATTCTGAAGTTCATTACATGCCCAGCATGAAATACTTTACATGAGACTTATTTTCATAATGCTTGGGCTATTATTTGAATAAAAGAGTAAAGCTTTTCTTGTATTCACATTGAGAGAGTGACAGTCATTAAAATGAACAAGTGCCTGTTACCTTAGAAGTAAGCCTTGGAGCAAGTCTCTGATCCAAGCATCCAAGTGAAGGAGGAGACGAGAAGAGGAATGGTAATGAGAAACTGCATAGAATTTAAAAAGCAGTTGCCTTTGGCATGTTTTTATTAATTTTTGGTTGATGGGAAAAAAGGTTGGTGTGTTTAGTGAACTTTCAGCACTTCACTAAGTTATGATCAAAACAGAAGTTACCATAAATAAGTGTTGAAGTAAAAATTGCTCAAGCAATATTTATATAAAAAATGAAAAATTAGGCAGCAAACATTGTTCAATTGCTGCTGCTTTATGCAGTCATCCCATTCATAGTAACAGTTAATATCCAAGTATTACAGAGCAGCACTTTGTGCTGTTATGTGTGAAAAATGTGTTTTCTGTCTGTTCAGTAAAGTCATTAATAGAAAGGGAAAGCCAAACGCCTTGGTTGTTGTTCCTTTTCTAGCTGTGCTTTTGAACAGGAGGAAAAGCCAGCCTTGCTCTTTGTGACTGTCCTTGCTCCTGGCTGTGATTATATTTGTTTTAATCTTTCTTCCAATATGTGTTAAACCAAAAGACAACACTTTGATATTGCAAATGTAGGGGAGAAGTTTATTTTTTTAAGTGAACTTAGTGTGTCTGAGGCTTCTTTCACTTTTGCCACCCTTATATTCACAGGTTACAGGTCTCTGTAGTAGGTTTCTGTTGAATTGCAGGAAATCCATTTTTTCTTTTTGCATGAGGGACTTCCTTGCAAATATCCATTGCAAGTTTTTGCAATACCACAAGTCTGTAGCTTCTTCAGTTCTTTCATTTTGAACAGCAGTGACCTGGTAGTCTGAGCACAAACATACCCGTGCAGCTGGTCACTGATGACCTTCCACAGCACTTTTTTCTTGTTTGTGTAACCAATTTCTTTGAGCCCCCGAGCTCCTTTTTCTATCCTCTTTGTGTAACTTGTATGTCTTTCGCTGGTGCTTAGAAACTCTTGTAAATGGGAGTTACCCATTGTAGTTCTGGCAACATTTTTTTTCCAGATACTAGGCATTGTCTTGGTCTGTGTAGTTGTATACTTTGACTCTGTCAATGCTGTGGTTGAGGTATCCTTTTGATAGCATTGTAGATTCTCTGCTGTATTCACATTCACCGTCGGAGAAGAATGATATGGAAAAAATTGCAAAACAAGAACAAAAATCCCCAATTGCATACTCAATAAACAAACCTATAGGTAATCCAATATAACAAGTTTCTTCCCTCAGGACTGTGGGATTTCATTAGAGCCATAACAACTTTTATATATATTTTTTTTTTGCTTATTTGAAGTTCAGATTTGTAATCTTTTCAAATCCCATCTGTTGCAGAGATGAGATGGACATGAATTGCAGCAAGGAACTTTTCTTGCATTACAGGAGAAGAGGGAGCACACAGACTCCCTTCTAATTTAAATATGCACTGACACTGGATGTTATAAATAGACTTGGTTCACATTTTGAAAATTCTACAAAGGTAAATTTTACAAAGGAAAGGACCTCACAAAGAAAAGTATGTTAGGAGCTTCAAAATGAACAGCAATCTTTTCAGCTGAAAAATAATGAGCAGCACAAGTAAATCATATATTACATATCACTTTCCTCATGGACAAAGTCTAGTGATATTTTCCTTGACCTCATTTTTTTTTCCCCTGCAAATTTGGGTGTCTGAAGTTTGGTCTTCCTGTGTGAACATTTGTGCAATGAGTAGCTGGGCTGAATCTACCAGATACACTAGATTTCATCTAAGCTTCTTTGTAATGGGAAAGTATGGACATTATTGGCTAATCTGATTTTTTGTGTAATTTCACAATTGTACACCAAAGATTCATTAACCTATTCTCTTATTTAATTTATCTTAATTTAAATTTAATATTGTAGGGAGAGTTACTTGAGATTAGTATGTTGGAATCACTGTAACTTTCCTAATCAAATGATTATTGAATTTGGTTTTGAATAACTTCAAATTCCTCAGTACATGATCTATTACATTTCCATACCTCAAAATTTTGAATAATCTCAAGAAATAGTCAATAAAATAAGTGAATCTTGATAAAATTATTATTTATTTTATTTGAGATTGCCAGAAACATGTGGCATCTTTTCTTCTTTTCTGTTAATGAGGTCTTCAATACCTTTCAGTTAAATGGATCCAATATGGATCCATGGAATCATTTAGGTTGGAAAGGACCTTTAAGATCATCGAGTCCAACCATTAATCTAACACTGCCAAGTCCACCACTAAGCCATGTCCCTTAGCACCGTGTCTTTCAAATATCTCTAGGGATGGTGATTCTACCAATTGCCTGGGCAGCCTGTTCCAATGTTTGACAACACTTTCTGTGAAGAAATTTCTCCTAATATCCAATTTAAACTTTCCCTGGTGTCACTTGAGGCTGTTTCCTCTTGTCCTGTTGCTTGTTACTTGGCAGAAGAGACCAACACCCACCTGGTTACAACTTTCTTTCAGGTAGTTGTAGAGAGTTATAAGGTCTCCCGTGAGCCCCACTTTCTCCAGGCTAAACAGCCCCAGTTCCTTCAGCTGCTCCTCATATGTATTGTTCTCTATGTTTCAAATTAATAACAAAATAGCTGATTCTCAAATAAATATGTCTATATGTATGAGATGAATGTGGAGTTGTAGGACATCAAGTATATTGCATTCAGTGAAGGTGCAACAAAATAAATGAATGAAAATCTTCAAGCATGTTGAATATTGTTGTGAGTAAAAATATGTCTTTTTAAAATTCACTAACAAGGTACTATTCACCATTCTAAAGGCATATTTTGAAATCATAATAATGACAGATAGGAGTAAAGACTGAATAGTGTTTTACAAACTGATCTACTAAGGTTTAAGGGAAGAAAAGACAGACTTGAAATTTTAATTAATTACATTTTGGGATAAATTCAGAAAAATTTGGATGTTAATTTCATAACAAGCTTACTGGAATGTACTGCTATCCCTTATGATTCCTTTGACTGTCTCCTGTCTCACCTTCTCAAATTTCTCTCTTTTGTCAGTTCTGACATTTACTACACTTTGATAATTTGCTGTATCTCAAATTTTTGCTGTCCCTATAATTTATGCAAGATCGTTCTTGTGATGAAACTTTGGCCAGCACACAGTGAAGCCCTTGAAGACTACAAGGGCTATTTCTGGGAAGCAGAACAGACCACAGAACTTAATCTGTAGGGCAAAATAAAGAATCACAAGATTATTTAGATTTGATGTGATATCTGGAGGTCACCTAACCCCGCATTCTGCTCAAAGCAGGTCCATACAGATGAGGTTGCTAAGTAACTTGTATGGTTGTTTTAAGTATCTCTAGGGATGGAGATTCTCCACCACCTTGTCTAGTAAAATAAATAAAAATTCTAATAGGATAGCAATACCATACATCTTTTGTACGTTGGAGTGTTTCTAGTCTCATGCCATAGAGTGAATACCTCTAAGTAGAAGGAAATTTTAGGTTTGCTCGTAGAGCAACTCTCCTGGCTTAGCTTTATCTAAAGCAATTGAGTTCACACAGTTCAAGACTAGTTTGCTATGTGAACCAAATGGAGACAATCACTTCACAGAGACCTCCTGATCTCAACAAAACTGCTCATGTCACAAAAGGCTTTCTTTTAGGAAGGCAACCCTGATAGCTCATTTATGTTTCTTCAGCTCCTCTGTTGAGAGCTTCAATGGGAAACACATAGCATTTTCTGTATTATAAACTGGTAACAAGGATGGCTTCTCTGGTTTTCTTGGGCATTTCTAGCAGAGATACAGAGGCTGTGGAGCTCCTCACAAAGCTATAGAAATTTGGTATCTGTTAGAGATGAGGAGACAATATGGATTTATTGTGTGATAATGACATCTCCAGGAAAGGGATATCAGTATCTGATTCTCTTTCTTTCTGAAACAGCATATTAGGAAGAAAAACCTGGGATAGGTTAACACAATAAGCATGTATAGGCTTACACCAAACAGATCAACATTTTAAATTTATGCAAAAAGAGGTTAGGATTTTTTTGTGTGTTTTTTTTTTTTTTTTAATCCAACAAAAGAAACTTTCTTACAATGGATTTTTTATTATATATCCTTTTTTACCCCAGACATATCGGTGAGAGAGGCTATCTTTTGCTACCATAATGTAAGCCATGCTAGGGATCAGAAAGCCAATTGCACAGTTTTTCAGGAAATCAAATTTTTCTGTGTCACACATTAATTCTGAAGAAAGTTCTTCTCATTTAATTCTTTCAGAATGTGAGGTCTTGCCAGAGTTGTAACTGAAGTTTAGCATTTTGACTGTTAATTGAAATCTGTAAATTATAGCCATTGAAAAAACTATGCTTTTGGTTATGCAGTTATAGCCAAGCAGTAACTCAGATGCTGTTATATTTCTTACAACTAGAGAACATAGTAGTTTTCAATCTAAACTCAATTTAAGAGAAAAAAGCGTAACTGAAAACAAATCTTAAGCTTCTATGACATTATAATGTGAATTTTCTGTAACATAATATAAAATTCTTCTTCACAAATGGCCTTTGCCCCTGCAGAAATGGATTTGTGAGGATTTATGGGTATGGCACCAAAGCAATCATTACAAATATGTAGTTACATACACTGTAGTTACACTGTGGTAATGTAAACCTCACAGGCATGTTTATACACTGTTCTTTACTTCTACAGTCTTGTAAGAAGGTTCGAAAGTTTTGGTGGCTTGGCAGTATGTTACTTCAGTGCAGAGCTCTCTTTCCTCCCATTTAAATACACGTGCCATAAATAGTCAGGTCTGGTGGCATGAGGCCAATCTTTCCAGATAAAGCTATGCTACCCTGAAATTATACAAAACCCTCTCAACACTTTGCTGTGTTTGGTTGGTTTTTTCTTTTTTCTTCAGTCCATGCCAAACATGTCCCAGGCCTCATGATAATTAGAATACAAAATATAGTGAATATCATGGTAGTGCATTATCTCTATTACCTTCTCTTATCTGAAAAAAACAGCTCTAAATTGTCTTCGGATGATGAAGAAAATCTTCCTGATGCTTCCTCCTAGTATAGATGATTTCTTGCACACTCCATGTGTCTGTGACTTCTTGTTTCATGACAAATGGCAAGAAATGAACAGAAACAAACACAAAACTGTCACTACACATGAGCAGGAATGGGAAGGAACATCTGAACACTGATTATCTAGTATTGTCTGTGGTTCTGTTCCATATTTGTATGAAAAGCTTTTCTTAATGTCCAACAAGTCTTCAGGACCCTCCTTAGAGGGATGCTTTGTGATACCTGTCATATAAACAAATATATCTAACACCAAAACGTACAATTTAAGAATAAAAGCAATTTACAAAAAATATGAGGGGGGGAAATTGTTAAAATTAAAGTGGTGCAATAGGCTTCACTTTTTAAAAATAAAATCAGTTTTTCAAAGTTACAGGATGGTCATACTCTATTTTATCTGCTGACATCGGTGGAATACCATGGGGCATAAATCAAGTTGTAATCCTCAAGCTGCAAGCAACCTCTCTTCATTAAAAATAAAACATCCCATTGAATAGAAGACATCAATTATCCTATGCTTTATATTATGGGTAGGTCAGAGGTAACTTAATGGAATCAGCAGAGTGGTACTGGAGTTAAATTGTTTGGAGATTAAATTTCACCAGATCAGATTTTTTCCAAAACTTCTAATTACCAGCATATTTTTATGACCCTTCAGTTCAAATTAAACTGGCACAGAAACTGAATAGGGTATATCATATGCTTTAGTCTCTATGTAAACAAAGCAAAGGGTATATGGCATTTCCTAGACTTCATGCTTCTTGGGTTTTTGACTGAAGAGGTTATAAATAACTTTCTACCTTCTTTTCAGTAAAAAGATTTTTTTTGAGTTTGTGCAACATTACCTAGTTTGTACTTATGAGGGAAGATTTTCATACACAAGTTATTTGAATTAATATGCATATACTCTGGTTAAATTTCTAGGATCATATTATACAAGAAACCATAAGAGAAAGCATAACATTCCTTACATTTCTCTAACTTTACACTCAGTGATATATTTTCTCTGTTGGTTTGATATGATACCTCTTTCAGGCATGTCTGGTACCCTGATTCCAAATTAATGCTATGTGAGAAACTGGAAGAACTAGCTGTGCTTCTGGATACCTAGTGTGTGAAGTGAAAATCTCACAGCATTTTCTCAGCATGTCTTTTGCCCAGGGAAGCCCCAAATGTGCCTTGTACGAACCACACACCACAGAAAACCCAAGTCTCACTTTTCCCAAAGCAGCTGTTTTAGCACTTGTTCATTATCTTTGTTTTGTATCTGGCTAGTTCCCCTCAGTAACACAAAAGACTTTTATCTAAGAGACCCTGAAAGGCAAGCAGAAGAAACCAACTGAGGGTCTCCTAAAAGTGCTACTGGAGGTGGCTGAGACTCTTGCTGCTTCTCAGCATGACAGGTATATAGGGCAGTGCAGGCTCAGCAATAAGAAAAGGCAAATGATCTGTATGAAAATCTGTGACAGAGGAAGAAGCTATTTCCTCAGCATGACAAGTCTTGACCGCAATGACACCTTGGTACCACTCACTGTCCTCAGCTTTCTGGGCATGAGGCCAGATGTGTTCAGGTAAGGATGTCTTTATGCCCTACATCCATCACAGTAATTTGTTTTGATGTTGTTTAATTATGGCGTTATACACTTTTGTACTTTGCTCATATAGGAGGAGTTGATTAGGTTTCCAAGATGATAATGAGTACAATAAATATATGCCCATGCTATTGCCGTGTGTATTTGAAAGCAGTAAATTGCTCATCATTATTCTATTGCAGGAATGAAATTAGAAGATTCTGCCATTAGCCAAATGATGATGGCTATCATTTTTTAATCAAAACATAATTTTATGGCTTATGAGTTAACTAATGGCTGTGGAGCCAGATTTGAGGTTGATGCATTGATCATAACACAGGTATCAGAGAGGATCCTGGTTGATATGACAAAAGAAGTAGTTCAAAGGTATAGTCAGTGCCTTGTTTTGCATCAGTAGTAGCCACCTTTTACTACTCCTAGAGGTAGAGATGAAGTCAGGTATATCTAGATTTGCATTGTGATGGTGATTCTCCTTAATACAAACTCATCTGTCTGTAGCTTTCTCTGTAAAAAAATGGGGGGGAGAGCTTCAACTGTTGATGTTTCAAGTATTCACAGTCCACCTCTGATACATCCTGGCTGCACAGCCTTGGACCAGGATGCTGAGAAAGTTGCTAATTTGAGACAAAGCCTGTCTTTGCCCCAGTCTGTCAAGTCTTGAGACATGAATCACGAGGAGCTCAATAATTCAAGAAGAAAAATATTGGCCTGGTAGGGTGTAAAATATTAAAAAAAAAAAGAGGATGACAAGGATTTTTCCAGCTGTCAGTCCCATTGGTGTGCTGGTATTGATGGAAATGGTGGACAATGGCAGCTCAGCAGCAGTCAGCAGCTCTCTTCCAGGAAGATGTGTGGAGGTCACCTCTTTCCCTCCTGACTGGATCTCTCCTTACCAGCAAAGTCTCGTTTGAATATCTTATTGGGATGAAGAACACACTAATGCCTAGCCTAGCAGCTTGTGAAGTCCTTGGCAGCTTCTGTGTGCATTGGCCAACAAATGACTGCTTTGTACTTTTAAGTATATTTACTATATATCATTTTTGCACAGCCTAAGGTGCCTAAACAAACTGGTCCTAAAATGTAGGAGTAGCAGCACGAACCTTTAGAATCATAGAATCATTTAGGTTGTAAAGGACCTTTAAGATCATCAAGTCCAACCATTAACCTAACACTGCCAAGTCCACCACACAGCCATGTCCCTAAGCATTATATTTACAAATCTTTTAAATACCTTTAGGGATGGTGGTTCCACCACTGCCCTGGGCACCCTGTTTCAATGCTTGAAAACCCTTTCCATAAAGAATGGAGAAAAGAGACTGACTCTCAGGTCACTACAAACTCCTGTCCGATAAAGCACAGATTTTTCTGGAGGTACAGGAAAAGACAAAGAATTGGGGTAAGCAAGAATGGCATCTTGTGAATGGAAGGAAGGTAAGAGCAAGACTGCCTGTGTTCAGACCAATTACCCTATTTTCATCCCTGGAGCTGGTTCTGAATGAGATAAGGAATGACTTTCTAAGCCTTGGTTAAAAGAGAGGTGCTTGTATACTTCCTTGCAAAATCATTTGCTTTTGCAGCACTTCTTTCTTTCTCCTGACATTAAATCATATATTGTTTCAAAATGCTGCTGCTTTCCAAAGGAAAGCTAGAACAATTCCAAGCCCATCAGCCTTTACTGAAGGGTCCTGCTTGGTACAGTGTGCTCTGAGGGCCAAACCAAAATGAGGGAGCTGCAAAATTCCAGCTGGAGTGGTGATGGGTGGCACAGGTCCCCTTGTCCAAGGCTAAACACTCAGGGAAACTACAGCAGCACTCAGAGAAACTAGAGACCCTGAACCTTGACATTCTTAAGTATAATAGCATATACACCCTTCAGGGACCCATCACAACCTACAACAGTGCTTGTTTTTATTTCACTTCTATGGTTGTTGCAAAATGTGTATGTATGCATGTATGTGAACTCCTTATATTTATTATTATTTCATGTTTCAGAAGCTATGAACTGGAAATACCATTTTTTTCTAAGGTACTCTCACCAGGAGACAACTGCTAACCTGTGCTAAATACACCATATCGGCATGTAAATGGAACTAGAGTCTAAGGTTATCAGCAAATCTTAGGCAACCAGAAAAGCATGAAAATCCATTTCCTAGCTTGGAGGTCCAGATATTATTTAAATAGAGACCAGGTAATGTTTCATTTCCCTCACTTGAAAATCAGAAATAGAACTAAAAGCTGAGGAAATGGAAAGTTGTCCTTAGGATTCAGAGGGGGAAGCGGGAGTCAATAGGCTGATCTGTGCCTTTAAATCAATCTTCTGTTTGTTTTTTCCCAAACTTGGATGATATTTTCTGATTTGGAGCAATTTTTATCTTGTTTGCAAGTTGGCTAGCATCATAAAAAGGATGAATTGCCTGTAATACAGAATCAATACAGATATTGAATTGAAATAAAGGAAAAGATTTTCCACTTTAGCAAACGTCAGATGAGTTCAAAGACAGCTTGGCCATAAATACCCAGGACAGGATTTTACCTTGCTTATAGAAGTGTGTAGCATAAGCAGTCTCTCTCATAACTCTTCTGTGGTAAGTGGAAGAAATGGTTTCTGCCTTTTTCTACTATCTTTAATCTTTCTTTTCACAAGCTGAAAAGTTTTGACAATGCAGATGTCCAAGGAAGTTGCACTGCTATGGTGGTGCACGGTCACTTCTTCTAGTAAAATCTGTAATTAAAATCATGTTGTAGTAGCATCATCTAAAGAGAGTGCTGCTTGTCTCTCTCGAGAATTCTTCCTGGAGGAAGGGGGCTCCGGGATACATCTGCTCCAGAGGACAGCAAGTGGCTGATGACCTGTCTGGAAATCCAAATTTTACCCTGTGGAAACTTCTGACATTCTGTAATGTTTTCATCCTAAACAGTAAAACTTTATGTTTGTCTTAGGAGATAAATTTTCCAGAGAACTTTGATTTGGAAACATCAAAATTATCATGCTAAAATGCTCTCTCCTCCCTATTTATGTCCAAATACTTAATTTGGTAATGTCTGCTGTAACAACACTAACTTCAAGTTGCCATCTATGGAATGGAATTTAAGATTTTAGATGGTGCTATAGAGAGAAATCAATACTAAATACTGTGTTATGAGTTTAAATAATTGTAATAAATCCCCACCAGAAACATACTCAAAATGAACATTTTGTTTTTTGACCAAACAACATTTTGCAATATACAGCTGTGCTGTAAAAATAAACATTTAAACAGTTCTGTTTGTTATTGCTTAATTTCAGTCTCATATTGCACAAGTCAGCACTATGAATAGCTGTACTGTTTTAGCATGCAGGGGTCAGTACTAGCTTCTGTCTTTGATTATTGCATTTTGATTTTAATAAAGAAAAAAAGAATTTCAAATCCTAAATATACACAAAGCTCAAACTATCTTTAAAAGATCAGAATGGTTGCACATAACTGTTACATGCAAACAGAATCACTCTAGGATAGAGTTCAATGTAGCTTCTGTCTGCCATCAAGCTTAATATCTGTATCACGATGCTTTTCTTCTCCCAAGGTTCACTCTTATCATAAGTTTGTTTTTTTTTATGTTGAGGCTGGTTCATCATAAAAAGAGCAACTGCTCTTTGTCATCTTTAGTCACCTTTTCAAGGTGATTTAGATTGCTGTTTTATTTTTGTTTTGTTTCTGGTTTTGTTTTTGTTTTAAAAAAGCATAAGGGAGAAATAACTGCCCCATATACCCAAGGAACTTGGAATTTTTTTCTGTCCCTTCTGCTCCTGACTGGATTTTCTCCACACAATCCCAGGGAGGAATCTCTGCCCTTTCAGAACTGAGCAGGTAAACCAGGCAATTTCCAAAGCTCTACCGGTGTTTAAGACATGTATTGTGACTATAGGGAAATTAAATAAAAACACTGAAGTACATAAAAGCATAAGGTATGCAGCTTGAAGATAAGGGAGTTGGTGATGAGCATTTCATTAATGCTAATAAGAATAGTGGAACTGCATTGTCACATGTTGTGCTGCATATGTAAGATTCGGAGGCTAATAACCCTAATTTCAAAACTGATGAGTACAGTACAAGTTTCACATTGTACAAATAACAAAAATTATTCCATGGCTTAAGCTATGTTTTTACCCCAATTATATTGGTTTTGTCGGAAAGTTCAAAAGAAATTGAAAGGCAAAATAATTTTGGAGAGCCGAAGTGATTACATGAGAGGGGAAAACAGTTCAGTTTGTTTCTTAAATCTTTAAGTGTAGGAAATCTCAACATTAATGGCAGTATGTAAAAAAATATAAATACAAACTCCTGGCAAGTTTCAGCTCCAGTTTCTCATGAGAAAGGAGCATAAGATCAGAAACCATATGCAATGCAGATCGAGCAGATTATTATTATTCACAGAATTACAGAATCACCTAGGTTGGAAGGGACCTTTCAAGATCATCTAGTCCAGCCAATGAAAAAAAAAAAAGGAAAAAGGAAAAAAGAAAAAAAACCCATCCAAACAACAAAAAACACAAACAAACAAAAAATTCACATAAACCCCACACCACACCCAAAACACCACCAACCTAACACTAATCCATATCCCCGAGCACCATGTAAGCTCGTCTCTTGAACACCTCCAAGGATGGAGTTTCAACCACCTCCCTGGGCAGCTCATTCCAATGCCTGAC
>BJBW01006322.1:0-12334 GCA_004320125.1 Scolopax mira | reverse complement strand
ATATTTCCTAATATCTAACCTGAACCTCTCCTGGTGCAATTTATATATTCATTTATAATATATATATTTATTATATATAAATATAACATATTACATATATTGTATAAATGTTACATAAATGTAATAATTAATAATAATACTAAGTGGCATAAATATGAAGAGCAAACTCTGAAGTATTACATAGTGACTTTAAAATGACTGATGAGGGCAGTGAAGAACACCCCTGGGGCCGACAATGTTTACTGGCACGTGTCTGCTGTTGATGGCCCTGCCACCGTGGAGGCCTGCTGCAATCCTGCCTCTGCCCCAAAGGCAGGACTCGGTAAAATTCTGGGTGGGACACAGTGGGGACAAGAAAAAGAAGAACTGTGCAATGTAGGAAGGCCTTTATGTGGCATTAAATGTTAAATGTGCGGGTTGCTACTTCAGAGGGCAGTAACTTGCCTTTTATAGAGCCACAGCCTCAGATTCCCCACGTGGGTGTATTAGGAGATCAAGGCCTTTACCTGTTCAGCAGATATACAAAGTAGATAATACAAAGCCACTCATTCATCTCTTAATGAAACATACTGATTTCCTATTTTAAACTAGTAAATAAATTACAAATCTTTATTAATTAGTTTATTATATAAGAGCCTTCGGAGTAATAGTTCATCAATATTTCATTTTGTTAAAAATCTCATAAAAGAAAGCAGAAAGTATCTGTTGAAATTCAGATACCATACACTCTGGCCAATGTCCAGCTGAGAAAAAGAACCGTGGTACCTTCCTGAAGATCAGACACTCATTCACAGCAACTTTTAAGTAAATTGCCTGGTTGTAAAACTGTTGTTGTCCTTGAATGTACCTATGTCTTCCTTTTTGTTTGTACAAGGAAAGGCAAATGGAGACATATAGCTCATAGCAGATCTTGCAGATTGAAAAGCTTTGTGGGAATTTTTTTTTTTTTACATGCTGTTGATTTCAAGTTAGTGCACGCCTGTAAATCCTGATAGGCCTGGTTCTTTCCCTTAGGTGTACATCTTACCATGGTGTTGATATGGACCCAGAGAGAGCACTTTCTATGGGGGAAAATGGTAGCAATGGGGTTGTCGTTACTGTGGTTGAGGGATATGGTCCCTTCTTTACATGCTGTCAGTGCAAAATTTTGTGTCCCTTCTTGTTTCTCAGGCAGAAACTGAGTCTACAGCTACTCAAGTTAATGACAGGGCAAGCAAACTAGCTCAAGAATTTTCATATAATTATAGCATGTTGTTGAATTAAATAAAAAACTTAAGTGTTAGCATGCTTGCTGACATAGTTTCAATCCAGGGCAACTAGTCTCTCCCACACAATTCCTGGATCTGATTTTGGGGCTGGCATAGACTGGGGTTTCTCTGCACAGGCAACCCGGTCAGGAAAGAAGATAGTAGATCCATATGGTTATAAAATATCCCATGTCCTTCCAAGAAAACGGACCCCCTTCTATTTTATTTATAAGTATAAATGCAGCCTGTGATCTCACTATAGCTCCATTTGCAGGTGCCAGCTGACCTTAAATGACATACCTTCTTTAAAGGGTCATGCATATGAAAAAGGCTCTCGTATTTCTCACACTTGATGTCATGTGTAACAAGCCTCTGAGAACAGGAACTAAGTACCTGATACAAACTGAAGCAGGAGAAGGAACAAGAACAAGCACTAATAAACATGCCCTTCCTCTAATTTTTTGGCCTAGAGTAGGAGAAAAATTGTAGGGGAAAATTTTTTCCAACCTCAGCAGCTCACTTGTATTTCAAGGACCAGAAAATGTTTTGTCCATAATGAAAAGTTCTCATTCCAGTCAGATACGATTGTGGGGAAAAACGTAAAGCAATAATATTTCAGTATGGACTGAAGTTAACAGCTCAGCTAGGGCTGTGTCATTACACACCAATCAGTGCAACTCTGCTCCCTTTCCTGTATTTTCAAGGAGAAAATGGTGATACAAGACTTTCCTAAATTCTAAGCATACATATGCACATGCATATGCACCCATTTTAATATTAAAATAAATATTATGGAAATCAACATAGATATTTCATAAATAATGTTAATGGGTCACAGTTACTCTTAACATAATATTCCTAGCATTGTTGTTCTATAAATAGCTCACAAATCATCTGCATGCTTTAAAATAAAACAGTTGGGACTGGTTTATGGTGAAGGACAGCTTACTTGATTATGTCTCTTAATAGAAAGTACATAAAGATAATTTTAGTCAAGAGAAGTGACAGGAGATTTTGAGCAAAAACCACCCTATTATAGTGTAGTCAATTAATCTGTCAACACGGTAGAACTATTTCAATGGCACACAAGAAATTGCCAGGATATTCTGTTTATAAAACAGCATCCAAATAGCATGTAAAATCTGATTCTTACTGGTTTTGTTTGCATGAGACGTTCTGAGAGTGAAGTGCATAACATAAAAGAGTCTATTAAATGTCTAACACAAGCTAAGCTGTGAACAAGACCTGAGACAGGATTATTAAACAGTCAACAGAAACTGATAATTACCCTTAAAAAAACCCCTGATCACCTTTGAAAATGGTGAGACTCAGAGATAAGTAATGAACTGGAGGTGTTGCCTCCAGCTTTCAAGATATTCTTGCTTTCGAGATACTTGGCAACATTAGAAATTACTAGCTTGAAATAGTCTGCCTTTGCCTATCTCACTGTGCAGTTGAGGAAAATGATTTAAGATGACCCACTGAATCACTGGGTTCAGTCCTACACTGTTGTGGACAAGAAAACCAGGGTTGTCTTTCCCCATTGGCAAAGATGCTGCACTCCATTACATGGCTGTGCATGGTTCAGTCATCACAAAAAACATCTCATGGATTCCTTTTTTTCCCACTTGGTTGTTCCACAGCTTTTTCTTCTGTTTCAGCTTGGCTTTCATTTCCAACTTCAACTAACCACACGCAAACAATCATCTCTGTTAAATGGAAAGTGAAGGGTGACTACGTTCCAGTGCTGCAGAGTTACAGATGAATAAGAATACTGTATATACAGGATGAAGAAACGTCCATTAAATTATCATTACACTTAATGAAATGGAATTGGTTTCAGGAAAAAGATAAATTATAATAGTTAAGGGTTGTGCCTCAGGAATACAAAGGAAATACAGTATGTAAGAGCATAATTCACATCTACAGAAGCGTCTTAGCACAGGGAACTGTAGAAAACAGGTCTGGAAGGGATCCGAGAAGGTCAGTTGTCTATTCCCTTCTCCAAGGCAGGTTAAGCTATATATAAATCATCCATGACAGATGGCTGTGTTATGTCCTGCTAAAAAAAAAATAAAATCCCAGCAAGGGATTCATTGTAGCTCCTGGGGCAGTCTGCTCCGTTACTCAACGATCTTGCCATTAGAGAGTTTATCTCTTGCTGCAGTGTGACCCTGCTTCTTCTCCTGTCTTGCTCTACAGAGGAAAGAAAGTTTATTCCCTTTCCATGTATTACCAAAGAATAGAACACTGTCAGGAGAGTGCCGTACATATAGAGACTGTGATACTGGCCATACTCTTTTCCCAATTTTAGCAAAACCGGTGGGCCTATTCAGTAATTAAACATGTATAATGAGTTATCTATCTATACAAGTTACTTAAGAGAAAGCTAAAGTCTTAATTTAAATCTTCCTAGTGACTCCCCATCACCTTTCTGTGGGTGCTTTTAGCTCTGTCTATGGGACATGGGCACACATGTACCCTGTACTCACTCTGCCCCGGCCTCGGGCCAGCAGTTTGTGAGCTATGTGTGATGGATCGTGTTAGCAGGGTACGCGTATTAAGCCTGGCAGTTTGTGGGCCAGCTTAGAAAACAGTCAGAGAAAACTCACACACCCTCCCCAGCTGTCTTTTTTAGTGGCAAATGGCTGCCTGCCTAGGGAGGTTACCGTGAGTCAAGCCAGGACACAGCCACGGCAGGGAATGAGCTGTTCCATGAGAAACGCCCTTGTAGGAGGCAATGCATGAACGTTAGGTACAGAGGAGTGGCAGGATGACTAATTAAAAGACATCTCCCTATTTTCCATGTAAGAAGCTCTGTGCATTGGGTAACACCACAGGAGTCAGGCCACCATGTGCAAGACCACCAGGTGACGTGGCAAGCGCCCAACTACAATGTGACATGGAAGAGATGTAGCACAGGGCTGCACATGGAGATGATCTGGGTGTGGTGGTTGCAGAGCTTTGCACAGAGGTAGGGTAACTGGCCTTGACTCCTGAGGAGAAACAAGAGCTTTTTACAGCTCTGGATCTTGTATATGAGGTGCCACTCAGTGGCCACTGAGTCAATGCATGAGTGACCTCATGGGGGCCAGGGCCACCAGGATTCGATGTATGAGGGTCTCAGTGCAGGGAAGGTAACGTGCTCTAATTTCACACAGCCTCTTACTTGTCCAAAATGTCACTCCCACATGTTAGCCCTAAAAGTATTATTGTGTGATGTAGCTTACTTGACATACAGTATGGGGCTAAGAATCTCAGTCTTAATGCATAGTATGTAGGAACTGGAACACGACATACCCCAGCACACTGATTTCCCCATGTAGATGTGCCCACATAGGTAAAAGTAGAATTTAGTTCTAACATATTTGTCTTTCAGCTGATATTTTCTCTTTTCTGCTTTTTTCACTAAATTTTTAACTGACCTCAGTTTCCTCAAAGAGGGGTAAGAATTCAATAGTTTTCACACATTATTGAAACTAGATAGAATTCACCCTTCCTTGATATTAAAGTAACAAATTACAAAAGGACACAAAGTTATGTTCAATACCTTCTGTGCTCTTAGTTTACCCTTTATAACATCCACAATTCCTAAAACTATGGAATTATACAATATGATTTTAAGAACAAGAAACACTGCTGAGTGGTTGCGTAAGGAGTTTTGGTCCCAACAATGAATTTTCTAGCTTTTATGCTTACGTCCATGTTAAAACAGTGAACACATTGTTCTGCCAAAGAATCCCCATTCCTACTAACTGAAAAAAATAAAAATCATCTAATGAGCTAAAGAGAACTGTGAGATGCACATATATACACCTATTTCTTTCATAACCCTTACAGTATGTCCTTTACTTCTATGAATATATTAATATTGTGAATACATGGAAATAATGAAAATAAGACCAGTGATTTGCCATAGGATTCTAAATCTTCTTAATGAATTTGAAAAAACTGGAGATAATACTTAATTGCATAGTGTGTTTTGCCTATCAATTCTGTACTTGTGTTCTTGAAAAAGTCTGAAAATAATTCTGTGTTGATAGACATATAACAGACATCAGAACATGCTTTCTGTCTGCAGAAGCAGTCCACCCCAATGCTTTAAACATAACCATTTGAACTTTTACAAATCATATTCTTCTATCAGTCAAAGAGTGAATATTTTTTCCCTCAATGCATGTATATTTTATGAATGTAGAAGACTGGCATGTCCCCACCTGAGAAAAACATTCCTGATGAAAGATTGCCAGAAATACCTTTTTCTTTCCTTTTCATCTGGGCATAAGGCTGAGGAAATAGGGTGGGGATTTTTTTTTTCACTTTGTGCAGAGTATTTTGCTTTCCTCTGGCAACATGCTAATTTCAGTCATGTGGTAAATTTTTAAAATGTTACTTTTATTTATGAAAAATTAAGTTATATATATGTATGTCTGTCTTTTCAGCATTTAGTTTTAAGATGGAATGTGCAGAGAGAGTACATGAAAAGAAAAATTTTTTTCTACAATATTGTATTTTTAAAAGAGTTACACGTCCACATAGGGATAATGGAAATGGAAGATGATGAAATGGAAATTACGTACCTTAGAAAATAAGTTAAGGACAGAAGTCTCACAGTGTTTTAGCAACAGAGATGTGTTCTTTCTCAGGTTTAAATCCAATATCAACAGACTTGGTCAAGCCATTAAATCCACAGAGGTCTGGGATTCTTCGTGTTGCTAGGAATCCCATTACATATACAACCTTGAAACAATATGTTTTTGAAACATATCCCATCTTGGTTTTCTGTGAAAAAAAGATTAAAAATCCTAAAATAGAGAAAAAAGCCTAAAATATGGCTTTCAGCCATCAAAACAAAGAGCCTTCCATGAGGCACAAAGTAATTAGGAATTTGCAATACATAAATGCTCAATGCCTTCCCAATCTGCAGGCTAATCAGGATGGTGCAGACCATTTATTCTGTGGCCTGATGTAGCCTATTATTGTTACCTTTGGGCAATCTTGCCCAGTCTGTAATGGCTCCTTTTCTTACCAGTCTTTTGGGACATGGCAGCTGAACAAGGGAATAGTCCTGAATTCTGAAATTATGATTGTGACCTTGACTGTTTGAGGGTAAATACTCCTACTAGTTAAGTCTACAATGATTTATTACTTATACATGACTTATTGTTTATAATAGCCTTAGAGAAAAGGTGCTGCATATTGCAGATTACAGTTACAGGACTATGCCTTGAAGTCTTCTTTTCATTTTGCCTGGTTCAGTGGGATTTTTGTTGAATTATCATTTGGCCTGTTTATTATTATTAAAGCATACTAAAAGAACTATTCCAGCTTGCTTTGCCCATTTTCAGAGGAATTAAACTGTTCCAATCTGCATTACAAAAGGCAAAATCAGAATCTTTCATTTTCTCATACCTGTATTTATGTTCTGAAGCATTTTAGCTTAAGGCACGTGAAAATTCTGTGCTTATACTTTAAACCAGAGTATATAAAGAGTTTATAAGGACTGAACAAGAGATTACACAGGAAGTGCTTTAGATGTGCCTCATGATCCTGAGTCCTCAGTTCAGAAATCTGAACTCAGGTTTGCCTAAATGTCAGAGGATGCTGCCTCTACGTAGGGTTAAACTTTCAACATTTTCCTCATGCTGTTTCTGCTCTACTCCATGGGTTACCTTTGCCCCACAAAAGGCTGTTGGTTACTACGCACTATAGTATACGTGAACAGCAAATTAAAAGCAGAGAAACACATCTACAGCACAACAGACTATTTTAGTACTCACTGAAACTAGGGTAAAGGTTGCAGCTGGTTAACAAATATTTTGGCAGCTCGTATAAAGGAGCACAAAAGGAAATCCAGAATGCTGAGGTTTGCACTATCAAAGGCTTTTCAATTCAGATTAATTTTTAAACACCATAAAATGCTTGGCTTGAATGCACAGGCATAAAATAGCATTCATAATGTTTTTTAATACGAAGGCTTGAAACAAGGAGCTGCTGACACAGATCTTTTGAAGACAACTTCAGCATTACATTTCAGTGAAGCAAATTTACTATTGAGCTATTACATATCAGGCCAGCTGAATACCTTGGGTGGAAATAGAAAGTAGGATGAACCAGTTTATTCCTGTTGTTGTGCTCCTCCTAAATGTAGTTCAGCTGAAACAGGATTATCTTCTTTTAGGGCTTGACTTCAATGCCCAGGTCAGCTTAAATTACCACACTTGAACAATAACCATGGGGTTTTAACTCATGGGAATGGAGAGTGCAGGGACAGAGATGGACAGAACTGGTCTGGAGTGCAGAGTGTCAGTATTAGCAGAGGGACCAGATGAGATCTACTCCACATGAGCATCAGCAGCACAGGAGCTGAAAACTGTCCCACAGCCTGACAGTGTAAGCACCACCTCCTGCAGGGCTCAGTTTGAACTGTAACTCTTTGTCAGCATGGATCAGTATTCAATTAAGCACTCAGCTGGCCTTGTACTCCAGGCTGACACTCCTGCTGAGGCAGACATTTAGTCCTGAGTGTGTCTCAGAGCATGGGAAGACCTTTCCTCCCATCTACCTTGCAAGGTAAGGCTTAAGGCAGGCCTGAGCCTGGTTACATGGCTCATGCTCAGTCTATGGGGTAGGGGAACTCACTGCAAGTGATTTATAAGAGAATTCACAATAGCTTATGGAAGGCGCACTCATTGTTTGTTTGATATTCACTGTAGACTGTGTTTAAGTCTGAGGAGAAGGACTTGAGGGTGTTGGTGGACGAGAAGCTCAACATGAGACAGCAATGTGCGCTCACAGCCCAGAAAGCCAACCACATCCTGGGCTGCATCAAAAGAAGTGTGGCCAGCAGGTCACGGGAGGTGATTCCTCTACTTCTCTCTCATGATCCTCTACTTCTCTCTCATGAGAATCCCCCTGGAGTACTGTGTCCAACTCTGGGTCCCCCAACAAAAGAATGACATAGACCTGTTGGAATATGTCCAGAGGAGAATCATGCAGATGATCAGAGAACTGGAGGATCTATGTTATAAGGACAGGCTGAGAGAGTTGGGGTTATTCAGCTTGGAGAAGAGGCTTTGAGCAACCTGGTCTAGTGGAAGGTCCCTGCCTGTGGCAGGGGGGTTGGAACTCAATGATCTTTAAGGTCCCTTCCAACCCAAACCATTCCATGATTCTATGATACTTCAAGTCAAGTTTTCATTAAAGAGTAGTAAGTATAGATTATTCACAGAAGGTTGAGCAGATAGTAAAACTTTGTTTACATCCAAAGAGAAGAGGTTTTCAGAGTAAAGTTAGTAGTGTTGTTTCTTACTTCTCAGAATATCAGTGGACTTTTACCAGTGCAGTATGTAACTTGGCATGCTGTGCTATCAGGCGCTCTACTGCATGTTTTCTTTGGTTCTTCCAGCAATCCTCTATATTTCCCTCACTTGATGCTGGGACGAGAGGCAGAAGAGGTTACAGCTGAAAAGTACATGATGTTGTTTTGAACACAGTTTTGGAATATGGAACGATACTCGAACTTTCTCGCCAGTTGAGTGTTTCTCCAACTGAATTAACACCAGTGAGTGACAGCAGCAATCCTTTCTATAACAGAACTAGCATTTGAGGTTTTGCTCCAAATCAAACAAAAGGATTGTCCACAAGAAGCTATAAGCAATTTAAAATATATGATTTGGCCTACTATATATGAGGCAGCTTCATATGAATGTGATGTAATATGTTAGCAGAGGGATGTTTTGACATGTGTGCAGTTAGATAGATAGTCAGTCCATGCTTTCCAAACAGAGTTTCTCATAATTACATCATGCACTTTTTTTGTTACATCATGTAACATAAGGCAACTGCAGAGGGATTGCAGTAAAAATCTGGACAAACACAAACTACGGGCCAAACTACAAAAAAGATGTGGGCTATTACAAGACCTCAACAAAATACTTCAACAGGCTTTCAAGAGGTATTTTGTTCCATATATATCTTTGAATCTTATTTACTTAAAGAGACTCTGGAGAGATGCAGTACCTAGTTGTTATCATTGTCATGTTTTTACCTTGCTTTCCTGACTTGCGAGCATGAGTAGGAAAATTACTTCCCAACAGCACCCTGTGATTGTTTCAAAGCAGGGTTATAGAATTGTTTTTTCATTCTTTATATAGTTTTAAATTAATTTTCTGGATCTAGAAGTTCATGGACTTTGACAGGTGATGCTGTGTTCCAGGGCATTCTTTGGACTGAGATACACAGAGTATAACTCAAAAAAATGTATGTTTTTCTTTGAATGTGCTACAAAATGCTAGAAATTTCCCCTGCATCTGTAACAAAAATAAATAAGTTTACCAGAAAAATGGTGCATAAGTAACAAAAGACTATGTGAAGTACCAGCTACTATAGAGTGGCCCTAGGAGGGGATTTTGAATTTCAAAGACTACAACAAAGTCTTGCTTTCGAAACTGTACCAGGTAGGTGCATGGGATCAGATTTCAAAGTTTTTAGGGCTCAAAACCTCCATAAGGATGGTAGGAGTTTTAAATTTCCCACATAGAGACTGGCTCAGAGTTTGAGCAGTATAGAGGGACTGCCACACAGAAGAGTTGTCAGTTCATACATATCTTTTCTGAGATGAATCAAACGGCACAAAAGATGCCTTACTGTGCTGAGCGCTGAGAGTTAGAGAGAAACTGTACAACCTGTGCTCCTTCTTGTCCCCTTGGAGACCTACATGTCCCAGCAGAGGAGTGGATGGTGCAGCTCCGTGTTTCCCAGAGAGTAAAGCCTGCAGCAGTACTGGGCTTGCAGCGGAGGGAAGAGCACTCTGGTGGCCCTTCTTTGAAAAGAGCAAAGAGATTCTGTCCCTTTGAAAGTTTTTCATGAAAGCCGATCATGCTTATTCTGTCGTATCAGAACTCAGCCAGAAAACTTTGCTTTTCTAAACTCAATTCCATTAAAATCAGCTGCTGCTTTAGTCAATGGGACTGTTACAATTAGATAGGAGTTGGGGATCCAGCTACTTTCTTGTATATTACTTTTACTAGAACTCTACATGTGTTTAACAATTAACAGTATCCAAAAGTAAGTAAGGATATAATTTCAGATGACATTATCTGTAAGATGGAGAACTGAGAGAATGGGAAATGCAGGCAAGATGGCAAGGGAAGTGAAAGAGTCTCCCTGATTCGCTATCTTCAAAGTGAGACTAAGTGGTTATTGAAAGATATTTTTCAGCCAGATGTGAGTTATTGAGCTCAGTGGAAGCCAATATCCTGTGGCCTCTGTTGTGCAGAAGTATAGATGAGTTTATTTACTAGTCCTTGAACTCAATGAATCTATGAAACACAAACGGAAGGGCACCAGCCCAGTCCGTATGGGCTGCATGAGCCAAAAGAAATGCAAAGACAGTAATGAGGAGAGGAAAGAGATAGTTTTATACCCAGTTTTAGATTTCCAGTTTTATAAATCAGAAGTGAATCCCTTGACACCGATACTCTTGCATCAGTGTAACAGCAGAAGAAAGCCAATATGCAGCTATGTCAAAAAGCCTTGCAAAGGAAAGTATAAGGCTTCTCAAATTTGATTCTTCCCAGAGGACTTGAGAAAAAAAAAAAAAGGTAAAACAAGCACCCTTAAAGGTTCTCATGGTATGTAAAGCATACCGTTGTTTGATGCGTACTGGTAATAGTGTTGCATGTCTGTCTTTTCCCCAGGATCAAATGCTCTGTAGGTAAGTATATCTTTTTCCTGTTGCTTGTAGTTTATGGAGCATTGACAGTAATACACGTGAGTAGTGCTGTAAGTACTAGAAAAAGCATTGTAGTGCATATTGCAGAGAACCAATAAATAGCCAACAATGTATGTCTAAATGTGAAATTACTGGCTGCTCTTCAACAGTGCTCTAGGAAAATTGTGATTTTCAGATACGATCTGTTCAGTCAAATTAAAGTCTGATGACTGCCTCAAGACGTCCATTTATCATCCAAAATAAATCAAACTGAGAGAACAGGCAACAATACATGATTATGTTCAAAGGCAGCGCATCAGCACCTATGGGTAAAACTCCAGCAGCACTCAGATAACAGGGACAGGAAATAAGAGTACAACAATAGATCACATCAGGACAGGATATTATAGAATCTAAGCTTGGTTCATAAATATAAAATAACGGACTACCACTTTCATAGTCTTACCTGTCAAACTGTGTTTAAAAACTTGAAAAAAATGTCATTTTCACCTGTTAACAGCTGAAGATTTGGTAAAGGATTTAAATAGATCATACTGAAACAACTACACCTGTTTATTTATGTATGCACACCTGAAAGTAAAAAAAAAAAAAAAGAAAGATAATACAGTATGTAATGATAATTTTTAAACTACGTTTTCCTCCTTGGTTTTTGTTTATAGACTCAGATTAAAATCTTACAAAACCTTTTGGAGATCTTCAAATTTGAAAGCTTTACTAGCAAACATGAAAGATCCCCCAGAGCTATGGTTTAGTGCCTGTGCAAAAATTCTGGAAAAAAACCTATTTGAAAATTCAGGTAAAAATCAATGTGGAATTACAATTATTCTCCAAGTATTAGTTGGAGAGTGTGAAGAATGTTTGAGCGGAAAGTCTGGCCACCAGATGGAGGATCAAGGTAATTGGAGGTAATGCAGATCAACAGATGGAAGCCTAAGAAATATCTGAAAATAAAACTTTAAGGAAGTAATTTGTTGTAGTAAGTGCATTACGTTTTTCCCTGTCTTGCAAAATCATAGAATCATAGAATCATTTAGGTTGGAAAAGACTCTTGGGATCATCGAGTCCAACCATCTACCCTACTCTGCAATGTTCTCCCCTACACCATATCCCCCAACACCACATCTAAATGACTCTTAAACACTTCCAGGGATGGTGACCCAACCATTTCCCTGGGCAGCCTATTCCAATGCCCAACCACTCTTTCAGTGAAAAGTTCTTTCCTAATGTTCAGTCTAAACCTACCCTGTTGGAGCTTGAAGCCATTCTCTCTCGTTCTGTCACTAATTACCTGTGAAAAGAGACCAGCACCAAACTCTCTACAGTGTCCTTTCAAGTAATTGTAGAGAGTGAT